>OX608078.1:66114015-66223292 GCA_951509765.1 Sphenella marginata | reverse complement strand
CGCAATTGAGGAAAAGAAGGGACAAGTTTTGTGTTTATTCATATATTTTGATAGAAAACAGTATTTTAACCGAAAATAAAACAACATAGAAGTAAGTAAACAACTTTTGTGTGTTTTTTAATTAAATTAAATGTTCCTCTAGGTCAATGTGGGCAAACGATGGCACGATAAAAAAGATGATTACTACTGACAAGCTTCTGGTCAACGTTCGGTGCAGATGCAACATACTCCTCATAAGTGAAGTCCATTGTACAAGACTGCTTGAGGGGCGAAGTAGTGGGTAAACATTCTGCTTTCAAATATATGTAAATCAATTTGTTTTGGAACCAAAGCCCGTATTTGTTTCATTAAATTCAAGCGAGAGTTCCACATTTGTTAAATGGATGTAATAAGATCTGGTAAGATTTTTTGTAATGTTGCTGCAGTGGCAAAATCAAAACGTTCGAAGTAACGCAGGCGCACCACTATGTATTCATCCGCACCTTTTGCGCTATTGCCAATTGTTATACGCACTTCAAGTGGATGTGGTTGCAAAGCGTCTTCTGCTATCATTAAATCACCATTGGTGCCACTGTGGGTTTTACGTTTCTTTGCACCACTACTTCCCACATCCAGCTCACCTGTATCCGAACTAGCACTTTTTATGATCTCGGTATGAGCTGCCATTTCCAATTGACGCACATCATCCTCGCTACCTACTACAATTACACAAACATCGCACTCTTTTGCAAAAATAAATAAATAACACTTTTTTACTTTTCACAATACCGTTTGTTCTCGCAAAATTGAAAATGAAGCTAGGAATGGGGTTTCAAAAGTTATCCGATAGTATCGATAGTCACAAACCATCGATATTAGTATCGATGGGGGAAAACCATCGATATATCGATACTATCGCCGATAGTTTTCCACCTCTAATTTGCATTCATCCTGGCACAATTTGTCAAAATTGAATTCTTGAAAGGCCCCCTAACGTTACCAACGAATACCGCAAAAGAAAATTTTTGAAAACCGGTTTCAATACTCTTTTTAAAAATTTTCAAAATATTCGAATTTGGTAAATTCTTTAGTAGGCAATAATCCTACTAATATTATAAATGTGAATGTAGCCATGTTTGGATGTTTGGATGTCCATACGTTTGCTTTTGTTCCCTAAAAACGTGAGAATGGCTAGACGGAATTTGTTAATTTTGGGGGTTCCGACCCTGCTGGGGACCGTTTCTTTTCGAAATTATTCCATATAACTCTAAGTTTATTGAACCTATACTTATGATATTTCGCATATAGGTATAGAAAGATCGTACAATATGGGTATCAAACGAAAGGGGAAGGCCCCAGGTTTCATTTTAGCTTCGATATATTTCGATAAATTGATCGATAACTAAGTTATTGTATTGTATAGTGTATTGCTATTGCATTGTGAACAATGTTGCTTGCTTTCGCTTTTGGCTCTTTTCATGTTTAGGTAGGCATTACTGCCAAAAATATCAACGAATGTAAGAGCAAAAGAAATAAAAAAAAAATAATTTGACAACTCTGTGTTTGTTTACTTCTAAAGTTGTGTGTTTATTAGTTTGAGAGTTTCAATAGCAAATTTTTAATAAAACTCGAAGAAATAATTTAAGTTTGTTTAAAATGGATTCTGTGGCACTTTGGGAAGACAAAAATGAGCGTCTTGATAGGAGAATCATTCGGTATAGTTCCAATATAATGAGCCTAAGTGATAAAAGGTATGAAAAACCTATGAATTTGCAAATTTATGAACTATAAAAAGTGAATTTTTGGTATTTAGTTTTGTTAAAAATTTCCGCCTGAATAAGGATGCGTTTTTATATGTGCTGCAAAGTATAAACGGCGAACTTAGAAGCCCTAAAAGGTCAACGGCAGTTCCAAACATTTTGAAGTTGTCGAGTACATTGAAATTTCTTGGACAGATCGCCACACAGGTTTGGCTCAGCAAACGGTTTCACGTTGCATGTTCGAGGTGTGTGGGGCCATAAAAAAAGTGCTATGTGCCAAACATATTCAGTTTCCGTTGTCTGAGGAGGAAAAAATTGAAGCAAACAGGAGTTTCTATTCAGTTTGCGGAATTCCTGGAGTGATTGGTGCGGTCGATGGCTCCCATATCCAAATGGTACGACCAGCGCGAGATAAACATTTATATTTTAATAGGAAGCTCAAGCATAGCATTAACGCAAGAGTCGCATGCCGCAATTCGAGACGGCGAAATTCGACAAAATTTTCATTCGCTTCGCATGTGACAATATGCGTATAAGCGTTGCTCAAGCTATAAGCAAACTGAAACGTGTGCATCCTGTGGTTTATCTAAAATCTCACGCATTTTATCATGGAATCAGCTTTAGTTTCTCACTAATTTGCCATTCCACAAAGATTCCAGTATATTTTGTGAGCAATAATTGGTCAGGGATAGCAAAGGCTGGGTGTGTAAAACTTAAGATTGTAAATTTAACTCTGACATCCCATTGCACATCTTCAATTTCAGTTTATATTTGTAGATAATATGTAATAACAAAAAACCAATCAATTGCTTTTTACAAGAACAAATGTATTTCTATTCTTTAACTTTTTATAAATTGCATACATACATATGTACAGCAAACATAAAACCAAATGTTAAAATTTAAAAATGATTTAGTTTTTAAGGAAGCTATTGATATATGTATACAAAAAGTATAAATACATAAAAATTCTTTCAAATTAATATGTATGTGAAATTATTTAATGCAGTTGGATTTTGTAAATGACACAAAAGAAATATCATTGCATAAGTTTCATCTTCGTGTTTGTTGATCATTAGTTCCGTCTATTGGATCTCAAAAAAGTATACATAAAATTTTTTATTGAAGTATATTAGTTGAAAAATCTTCCAATTATTTATGCATTTCATATTTGTGTGGTAACTGAACATTGGTAGTACTTTGTGATTAGCTTAGTTCTGGTTGAAACTTCTATTTTTGTAGTTGAAGTGCTGGTACTTTTGAGATTAAAAAAAATCCGATAGTATCGATATATCGATAGTACCCCTCGATACTATCGTCGACTATCGATGGTCCGGCATATCGATAGTTTTCCACCTCTAATGCAAATTCAAATGTTGATTTGATACAATATTGTAGGCTAATATTAAGGTTATTCTGCAATCGCATTTTGACCAATAACTCAGTTGTCGATAAATTTATCGAAATATATCGAAGTCCAAATGAAACCTGGGGCCATCCTATACCTACATATACGCGAAATATCATAAGTATAGGTCAAGTACACTCAGAATTGTATGGGGGAAAAAAATATCAAAAAGTAATGGTCCCTAGAAGCGTCCGAACCCCCAAAATTAATAAAAAAAATAGCCTATAACTCCTTCCAGACTATAACCTGTATGCTTTCCTAACCTCATCAAAATCCGTCTTGCCATTCTCATGTGATTGAGTAACAGAAGCAAACGTCTGGACATCCAAACAGCGCTACATTCACATTTATAATATTAGTATGATTATTGCCTACTGAAGAATTTACCAAATTTTGAAAAATAATATTGAAAACTGGTTTTCAAAAATGTTCTTTTGAGGTATTCGTTGGTAATGTTAGGGGGCCTTTCAAGAATTCAATTTTGGCAAATTGTGCCAGGATGAATTCAACTTCAAATGTTGATTTGATACAATATTGTAGGGTAATATTAAGGTTTTTCTGCAATTGCATTTTTACCGATAACTCAGTTATCGATCAATTTATCGAAATATATCCAAGTACAAAGGAAACCTGGGGCCTTCCCCTTTCGTTTGATACCCATATTGTAGGTCAAGTTTAAGGTTTTTGGGCAATCACATTTTCACCGATAACTCAGTTATCGATCAATTTATCGAAACCTATCGTAGTCCAAATGAAACCTGATACCTTCTGCTTTCGTTTTATACCCATATTATAGGGTAATGTTAAGTTTTTTGGGCAATCACCGATAACTCAGTTATCGATAAATTTATCGAAATATATCGACGTCCAAATGAAACCTGGAGCTATCTTCTTTCGTTTGATACCCATCAGGGTTGGGCATAGTGCACTAAATTTAGTGAGCACTACTGATTTCACTAGCACTATTTTTTTAGTGATAGTTAAAATTGAAATTCACTATCACTAATTTTATAGTGATAGTGAAAATTCAAAAACACTATAACTAAATATTTAGTGATAGTGAAAATAAATTGCACTACCACTTGGAAAATGCACTAAATTACCACTAAAATTAGGAAGCTTAGGTTTATAACCCATGTTTGCTAGATACCTTCGTATGTAATATAATAGTTTATAATTATATTTCATGTAAATAAATAAATTCATCAAATAAGTAAGCATATAAGTATGTATATGTTTGAGTTCCAGTTTTTAAAATTTTTATTTGCCTTCTTTAATACCAGCATTTCAAAATTAGAGTCATTAAGATTTTGCCTCGTGGATCTATTAACAATTCCTGCAAAGGAAAATAGTCTTTCCACTGGCGCAGAGGAAGGAAGAGCTGCGTTATATTTTAAGAACATCTTTCTTATTGCATCAATGTTGCTATCATCATCGTTCAAGTAGAAATCTACTTCGGTTGATATGGCTCTGCCATGTGAGCTTATATATTGACTTATATCTAAAGAATGAAATTATTATAAACAATACACAGATTGGCTTTATTCAATCAAATGCCTTTAGCGTCATTGTCGAATTCCAGAAATCGTTTAGTAGCACGCATGGAAGCTTGCGAATTATTTTCACCCTCAACGGTATTATTTTTAAATTCCATCGCGTATACTTTTATTTTGTCCCGAACGTGATCTACAGTGTATGAATTAGCACTTTCCAGTAAGACCTTGCAAAACTTTAATTTGATATCGGGGATGATGGTTGCGGCAATAACTGCATCCCAGGAGTCAGAGTGCAAATAAAAATATTTTTCAAATCTTTCGAGTAACTTGGACTCCATTTGACTATTAACTTCCGTGAGAAATTTGAGATTTTCGGAAGCTAAACGCCGAATTTTTATTTTTATGGACACCAATGTGGGTATGAAGTAGCCAAAGAATATATTTTCCTCTTTTTGAAGAAAGTCAATAGCTTCTGCAATAGGTTGCATTATTTTTTCATACTCCTCTAAATACTTAATTTCTTCCTCGTCAAAATTTGAGATTTCCAACTTCTAACATAGCTCACCTAATGTGTGCTTAACCTCTATTAGTTTTCGAACCGAATCATACATTGAGTTCCATCTCGTAACGCAAGGCGTAACCAGACGTCAGGATAAAACACTTTTTATTACTTCCGCAGATTTCGGTCTGCTGCATTTATTCCATAGTTTTGTACAGCTGTTGGTAAAATGTGAGAAGTAACGTAATAGTAAACGATTAAAACATATTTAATCAGAAAAAGATCGAAACCGAAACCGTTTCAATGCCGGGACCGGTTCTAAACCTTTTTGAATTTTTTAATGTCTTCTTTCAGTGAGCACATAGGAATGTTTTTTAAAGAAAGGTACCCTTACAATTTTTCATGGGAGATTGTGGAGCAAGCTAAAAAAAGACACGTTTTGACATCAATATCAAAATTCGGAAAGAGGAAATTTGATTATAGTTAAATGAAGCTATCGAAAAAAATTGACAAGATCCGAAAAAAAAGTTATGAAAATGCACACCCTTTTTGAAGCTGCATATGTACATAGGTACTTGAGTTTTGTAGTGGTAAAATTCTTCTGTACTCGTGTTTTTATTTGGAAACCGAAAGCAGAACGGCACCGTAACTGAAACCTAAATAAATGTTGAAGAACGAAACCGGAACAGAAACCGAAACACGTTACAAAACCGAAACCAGAACGTTATTTTCATGATTTGTATATATGAATAGTTGACGTGAATAGCATTGTAGGCTCAAATTTGTATTTCTAACCTGTTGAAAGCAGTTTTATGGATTTGTAGAACCCTCTAATATTTTCGTAAAATCAGTTGTGGCCAAAAGGTTAAGCGTATGACTGGAACATCGAAAATGCTTTGACAAACTATGCTCATAATTGTGAGCATCATGTATGAACATATGTATGTATGTTTGTACAAATTATTATTGGCGATCTTTACTGTATTGTTGGTAACAGTAACACTATTAATTTTCAACATTTACCATTGGATATCAAATCAAATTTTTAGTAAAATATCATGACTCACTAAAAGTTTAGTGATAGTGCATTTTGTAGTGATAGTGTATTTTGTAGTTATAGTGCAATTTTTCACTATCACTAAAAGGAATAGTGATAGTGATTTTTAATTTTCACTAACACTAATATTTTTTAGTGATAGTTATTTTTGATTTTAACTATCACTAAAAAATAGTGGTAGTGCATTTTTAGTGATAGTGCAAATATACCCAACCCTGATACCCATATTGTAGGGTAATATAGAAGTTTTCGGGCAATCGCATTTTGACCGATAACTCAGTTATCGATCAATTTATCGAAACCTATCGAAGTCCAAATGAAACCTGGAGCTATCCCCTTTCGTTTGATACCCATATTGCAGGGTGATATTAAGGTTTTCGGGCAATCGAATTTTGAGCTATAACTTAGTTATCTATCGATCAATTTATCGAAATATATCGAAGCTAAAATGAAACCTGGGGCCTTCCCCTTCCGTTTGATACCCATATTGTACGATCTTTCTATACCTATATGCGAAATATCATAAGTATAGGTTCAATATACTTAGAGTTATATGGAATCAAAAAAAATTTCGAAAAGAAACGGTCCCTACCAAGGTCGGAACCCCCAAAATTAAAAAAAATAGCCTATAGCTCCTTCCAGACCTGTAGGCGTGCCAAATTTCAACAAAATCCGTCTAGCCATTCTCACGTTTTTAGGGAACAAAAGCAAACGTCTGGACATCCAAACATCCAAACATCGCTACATTCACATTTATAATGTTAGTAGGATTATTGCCTACTGAAGAATTTACCCAATTCGAATATTTTGAAAAAAGAAAAACCGGTTTTCAAAAATTTTCTTTTGCGGTATTCGTTGGTAATGTTAAGGGGCCTTTCAAGAATTCAATTTTGACAAATTGTGCCAGGATGAATGCAAATTCAAATGTTGATTGGATACAATATTGTAGGGTAATATTAAGGTTTTTCTGCAATCGCATTTTGACCAATAACTCAGTTGTCGATAAATTTATCGAAATATATCGAAGTCCAAATGAAACCTGAGGCCATCCTATACCTACATATATGCGAAATATCATAAGTATAGGTCAAGTATACTCAGAATTGTATGGGGGAAAAATATATCAAAAAGTAATGTTCTCTAGAAGCGTCCGAACCCCCAAAACTAATAAAAAAAATAGCCTATAACTCCTTTCAGACTATAACCTGTATGCGTTCCTAACTTCATCAAAATCCGTCTTGCCATTCTCACGTGATTGAGTAACAGAAGCAAACGTCTGGACATCCAAACATCGCTACATTCACATTTATAATATTAGTATGATTATTGCCTACTGAAGAATTTACCAAATTTTGAGAAAGAATATTGAAAACTGGTTTTCAAAAATGTTCTTTTGAGGTATTCGTTGGTAACGTTAGGGGGCCTTTGAAGAATTCAATTTTGGCAAATTGTGCCAGGGTGAATTCAACTTCAAATGTTGATTTGATACAATATTATAGGGTAATATTAAGGTTTTTCTGCAATCGCATTTTTACCGATTTCTCAGTTATAAGTACAAATGAAACCTGGGGCCTTCCCCTTTCGTTTGATACCCATATTGTAGGGCAAGTTTAAGGTTTTTGGGCAATCACATTTTCACCGATAACTCAGTTATCGATCAATTTACCGAAACCTATCGAAGTCCAAATGAAAACTGCGGCCTTCTCCTTTCGTTTTATACCCATATTATAGAGTAATGTTAAGTTTTTTGGGCAATCACCGATAACTCAGTTATTGATAAATTTATCGAAATAGATCGAAGTCCAAATGAAACCTGGAGCTATCCCCTTTCGTTTGATACCCATATTGTAATGTAATATAGAGGTTTTCGGGCAGTCGCATTTTGACCGATGACTCAGTTATCGATCAATTTATCGAAATATATTGAAGTACAAATGAAATCTGGGGCCTTCCCCTTTCGTTTGATATTGTAGGGCAATTTTAAGGTTTTTGTGCAATAACATTTTCACCGATAACTCAGTTATCGATACATTTATCGAAACCTATCGAAGTCCAAATGAAACCTGGAGCTATCCCCTCTCGTTTGATACCCATATTGCAGGGACATATTAAGGTTTTCGGGCAATCGAATTTTGGCCGATAACTTAGTTATCGATCAATTTATCGAAATATATCGAAGCTAAAATGAAACCTGGTGCCTTCCCCTCTCGTTTGATTTTCATATTGTACGATCTTTCTATACCTATATGCGAAATATCATAAGTATAGGTTCAATATACTTAGAGTTATATGGAATAAAAAAATTTCGAAAAGAAACGGTCCCTAGCAGGGTCGGAACCCCCAAAATTAAAAAAAAAATAGCCTATAGCTCCTTCTCGACTATAAACTGTAGGCGTGCCAAATTTCAACAAAATCCGTCTAGCCATTCTCACGTTTTTAGGGAACAAAGGCAAACGTCTGGACATCCAAACATCCGTACATCCAAACATCCAAACATCGCTACATTCACATTTATAATATTAGTAGGATTATTGCCTACTGAAGAATTTACCAAATTCGAATATTTTGATTATTTTGAAAAAAGAGTATTGAAACCGGTTTTCAAAAATTTTCTTTTGCGGTATGCGTTGGTAACGTTAGGGGGCCTTTCAAGAATTCAATTTTGACAAATTGTGCCAGTATGAATGCAAATTCAAATGTTGATTTGATACAATATTTTAGGGTAATATTAAGGTTTTTCTGCAATCGCATTTTGACCAATAACTCAGTTGTCGATAAATTTATCGAAATATATCGAAGTCCAAATGAAACCTGGGGCCATCCTATACCTACATATATGCGAAATATCATAAGTATAGGTCAAATATATTCAGAATTGTATGGGGGGAAAAAATATCAAAAAGTAATGGTCCCTAGAAGCGTCCGAACCCCCAAAATTAATAAAAACAAGTAAGGAAGTCTAAGTTCGGGTGAACCGAACATTAAATACCCAGCGTTAGTTTTCAGAAAAACGGGGCGTAGTTTTCATCCGACTTCGCCCATTTTAAAAACCAATCTATTCCGAGCATAAACAGTAGCGAATTTGGTGGGCGCGGCCACGCTCCTTGCTTATAAAGCTTTAACCGCTTACATGAGCCAAAAGTACTGAATCGATCTTTACAAGGGTTATCCTATATATAACTTTGGAAAAGAAGGCGTGCAATGCCCATAACTTTTAACGTATTTTGTGAAATTTTTTGATATACGGATATATGTATCCATTAATCAATATTTACCTAATTTTAAAAAAGTGGGTGGTGGCACGCCCACGGATTTTATTATGTTGTTTGCCCTATTTGAAGATCAGTTTTCATTGCAGATCTTTATGATACTTTCACAGTGGCTTGTTAATAGTGAAATGTTGATATTTTGTTTATTCACTTGTGGGCGGTGCCACGCCCATTTTCCAAAATATTACCAAAAAAACCTTCAAACATCACTAATAACATCATCAGGTGAATGAGTGTACTAAATTTTAGCATTATATCTTTATCAGTTAAACAGATATTGAATATTCCGGTTTCCTAACTCTCGTTTAGAGAACTTTAGTCCAAAAAGGGGCGTGGTCGTTCACCGATTTTTCTTATTTTCTGTGGTAGTACTCTACATAAACATAACATGCCTGGTACCTAGTTTCGTAAACTTATCTCACACCGTTCTGCAGTTATTAGCAGTCGAATTTGAAAATTGCCTGACTCATAAGTTGGCGGTGCCACCCCCACTTTCCAAAATTTTGCAAAAATAATGTTAAGAATATGAAAATTGATGTATGTACCAAATTATATTATTATAGCGGTATCAGTTAATTAAATATGGACTTTTCAATATTTCCACCTCCTTTCAATATAACTTTTATAAAAAAGTAGGCGTGGTCGCCAAGCGATTTCGTTTATTTTCTATATCTGAATTTAACACTACAATAGTATGCCCTCTACAAAATTTCGTTATACTAGCATAAACTGTTCTCAAGTTATTAAGAGTCAAAATTTAAAAATTTCTTCAAATATATGTGGACGCCCCTTTTCAAAAAATTTGATAAAATCCGCCTTAGAACATATAAATCAATACATATTGCAAATTTTATCATTGTAGCTGCTTCTGATATGGAATTAACCCGTTTTATACGTTTTTCGAAATTTTCGATATCGAAAAAGGGGGCGTGGTTATCATCGGATTTCGCCCATTTTCAATAGCAACCTACCTTGGCCAGAAAGTAACCTGTATGCAAAGTTTCTTGCAAATATCTCAATTTTTACTCAAGTTATCGTGTACACGGACGGACAGACGGACGGACATGCCTTAATCAATTCCTCTTTTCAACCTAAGAACTTTCATATATGGAACCCCATATCTAACTCGATTATTTTGCGCCGTTACATAGTACCGTTATATGGACAAAATTAATATACCCTTGTACTAGTACTAGTACGCTGGGTATAAAAATAGCCTATAACTCCTTCCAGACTATAACCTGTATGCGTTCCTAACTTCATCAAAATCCGTCTTGTCATTCTCACGTGATTGAGTAACAGAAGCAAACGTCTGGACATCCAAACATCGCTACATTCACATTTATAATATTAGTATAAGAATTTACCAAATTTTGAAAAAGAATATTGAAAACTGGTTTTCAAAAATGTTCTTTTGAGGTATTCGTTGGTAACGTTAGGGGGCCTTTCAAGAATTCAATTTTGGCAAATTGTGCCAGGATGAATTCAACTTCAAATGTTGATTTGATACAATATTGTAGGGTAATATTAAGGTTTTTCTGCATTCGCATTTTTACCGATAAATCAGTTATAGATAAATTTATCGAAATATGTCGAGGTACAAATGAAACTTGGTTCCTTCCCCTTTCGGTTGATACCCATATGGTACGGCAAGCTTAAGGTTTTTGGGCAATCACATTTTCACCGATAACTCAGTTATCGATCAATTTACCGAAACCTATCGAAGTCCAAATGAAAACTGCGGCCTTCTTCTTTCGTTTTATACCCATATTATAGAGGAATGTTAAGTTTTTTGGGCAATCACCGATAACTCAGTTATCGATAAATTTATCGAAATAGATCGAAGTCCAAATGAAACCTGGAGCTATCCCCTTTCGTTTGATACCCATATTGTAATGTAATATAGAGGTTTTCGGGCAGTCGCATTTTGACCGATGACTCAGTTATCGATCAATTTATCGAAACCTATCGAAGTCCAAATGAAAACTGCGGCCTTCTCCTTTCGTTTTATACCCATATTATAGACTTATGTTAAGTTTTTTGGGCAATCACCGATAACTCAGTTATCGATAAATTTATCGAAATAGATCGAAGTCCAAATGAAACCTGGGGCCTTTCCCTTTCGTTTGATACCCATATTGTAGGACAAGTTTAAGGTTTTTGGGCAATCACATTTTCACCGATAACTCAGTTATCGATCAATTTACCGAAACCTATCGAAGTCCAAATGAAAACTGCGGCCTTCTCCTTTCGTTTTATACCCATATTATAGAGTAATGATAAGTTTTTTGGGTAATCACCGATAACTCAGTTATAGATAAATTTATCGAAATATGTCGCAGTACAAATGAAACCTGGGGCCTTCCCCTTTCGTTTGATACCCATATTGTAGGGCAAGTTTAAGGTTTTTGGGCAATCACATTTTCACCGATAACTCAGTTATCGATCAATTTACCGAAACCTATCGAAGTCCAAATGAAAACTGCGGCCTTCTCCTTTCGTTTTGTACCCATATTATAGAGTAATGTTAAGTTTTTTGGGCAATCACCGATAACTTAGTTATAGATAAATTTATCGAAATATATTGAAGTACAAATGAAACCTTGGGCCTTCCCCTTTCGTTTGATATTGTAGGGCAATTTTTGAGGTTTTTGTGCAATAACATTTTCACCGATAACTCAGCTATCGATACATTTATCGAAACCTATCGAAGTCCAAATGAAACCTGGGGCCTTCCCCTTTCGTTTGATACCCATATTGTACGATCTTTCTATACCTATATGCGAAATATCATAAGTATAGGTTCAACGAAATCCGTCTAGCCATTCTCACGTTTTTAGGGAACAAAAGCAGACGTCTGGACATCCAAACATCCAAACATCGCTACATTCACATTTATAATATTAGTAGGATTATTGCCTACTGAAGAATTTACCAAATTCGAATATTTTGAAAATTTTGAAAAAAGAGTATTAAAACCGGTTTTCAAAAATTTTCTTTTGCGGTATTCGTTGGTAACGTTATACCTAGGACAGACATATGGTACATAGAATAGTATAATACGGAAACCATGTGTGTGTCGCCAGTTTTCCTAATTTAGTGCGAAAGCATATGGAGTTCCGTACCATGAAAGCAGGCAAGAAACCATTGAAAGTGAGTGGAGTTGCTAATTGTACTACGTTGCGGTGCTGTTCGGCCGGGGTGCGTCTTTAACGGGCAGTGGTAGGGCGCACCGAGGTTGATCTCGGACAGTGTGCAGGTGGATAAATAAAAAGAATAAAACGAACGTTCGTTATAATATTGTCTTTATTTAAGTGGCTTTCAATAGCATGGATATAAATTACCTTTCTTACGATAGTTATCCTCACGGCGGTGATCGATGGCAGGTGTTGACAGGTTGACTGCTGGCTGGCAAGAGAGCTAGTCTGTCCGGGTTGAAGACCGTTCACCCGGGAAAAGTCCTCCGGTTTTAAGAGGAAACTGCACTCACACATCGTCACCGACTTGTACGTGCATAGCGCTGACAAAACGTACACATAAGCACGTATGCATGTACATGTGGGTGCAATGGTGTGGGCGACTGGAACAAATCGGGCCGTCATATTAGGGTGGCCCGCAATCTTGTGAAGTTAGGCTTTGGGCCTAAACATGCCGGCAACCTTGCGATCCGCAAAACTGAAGACACCGACCAGGATCACCGGGCGAGGGGAAGAATAAACTTAACCTAAAACTTAACCTATGGGCGCTGAGACTTCCGGTGTTGGCTGCCACCTAAGCTAGGGGAGAGAATGGAACAAAATAAATAAAACAGACGTGTTTATATTTCTTGCCGTTTATTATGTTGAAGGTATAGATAGACAATTATAAGTTCTTGTTGGAAAGCCTTTTTCCTAGGCCTTAGTGGTGCCTGACAGTACCCACCCGAATATGGTACTCTGAGCTAACAGAGGACCGAATGTGCTGGGCAGCATCCCGGGCAAAACAATGTCCGCGTAAACATCGGTCCCAAGGATAAGTCGCGTCGGAGCCGCCATGAAGAATTTCGGGTCGGCCAAACGGATGTGGGCGTAGGGCACGGCGACACTAGGGTCGACGCTGTGGCTTGGTGATAACCGACTAAGGGTCGGCGCCACGGTGGCATGGGTCGAGATGGTCTTTGTTTGACCGTGCTTTCCGCGAATGCGTAGGAGGCATCCCATGCGTCCGCCGATGTTGGTGCAAGGCAGGCGTAACTCCGTCATGAGATCCTCGGCGATAATAGTAGTGGGCGAGCAAACGTCGATTAGGGCGCGTACGGGATGGAGGCGCCCTCCTGTTTCGATGAGTACTGTGGCGGTGGGAGTGATGGCCACCATAAGGCTGAGCGTCGGCACGGTGTGCGCATGATGGGACAAGAGGCCCGTTCTAAAAACGTGCGAATGCAGCGGATGACGGGTCTGAGCCACCAGTCGGTGATCCGGTGTAAGTGGTCGGTCCGGTGTCCGATCTCGTCGGGGCAGGCGAAGAGACCTTGTCTCCGCTCTGCGTGTCTCCGGCTGATACCGCGGTCGGCGTCGTGGCAGGCGAAGAGGCCGTGTCTTCGCTCTGCGTTCGTCCTGTCGTCGTGGTCGTCGGTTGACGTCGGTCAGTTGAAGTCGCTCCCTTTCATGTCGGAGTAGCGGTCGGAACGTCTGGATGTCCGTATGTTGGGTACTGGCCGGGCGAAGAGGCCGTGTCTCCGCTCCGGAGTCCTGTTCGGTTGGTTCGTGTCTGGCCGGACGAAGAGACCTAGTCTCCGTTCCAGCGTCGGATGCGTACAGTGATATGGCATCTTCGGGGTCATCTTGCAGTCCCTCTTCCTCCTCTTGGACCTGCGGGCTCCATGGATTACTGCGCGCTTCGTGAAGCAGTTGTTGCTCTTCGTCGACCTCTGAAATGTGGAGCGTGGTATGGTGCTTTTCGCCGCACCGTCGGCATCGTCCAGTGCTGCTGCATCTGTCCGTATGATGGACCATAGCCAAACAATTCCCGCAAAAACGTCCCCGTAGCGCTTCGCGTAGGCGTTGCTCTGGGGTCTGGGCACGGTAAACGGGGCAGAGGCGGATTGGGTGCTTGTTGGAGCACAGGCGGCATTCACTGACGTACCGCTGTCCGTTAGCGGTTGCACTCCGTTGCATGGCGGCGAAACGACCCATTTTTGTCTAAAAGAGGGGACATGTATTTGAATTTGGTTGAGGTGATGTCGTTATGCAAGTGGGGTGGCGAGAGGTAGCTCGTAGTGTTTGGGTAGGTGGGTTACGTCTGGGTTGACATTTATAAGTGTTGCCATTCGTAGGAATAAACAAAGCTAAGCGCCACTTGATGGAGCCGTTGTTTGATCGTTCCTAAGGCTGCCCTGGTAGAGAGTTGAGTGGGTGAGTGGATTGGATTGTGGGTTTTACTTAAGCCAACAAATATCCTGCCCCCCCAGAAAAACTGAGTGAGAACACGCCCGAAAGCGAAAAACGTACATTTCATTCCTTAGAATTGTAGAATTGTAGAGGTTTGTATTAGTATACGTTGGTGCTACGTTTTTTTTTTTTTTTTTTTTTTTTTTTCCGTTCAGGTTTACCATCAAATAGCCAGCAACTAGTTGCCCGCATATGGAGAATGTGACACCCGCCTAATTTTGTCACTAGTCATTTTTCACTGCCAAGGCGTAGTGAAAAAGAATGTGGAAGAGAAACGAACAATTCATTCGCCATTTTTCTTCCATTCATAACCACGCGGCGGAAGAAAATTTGCGATTTGGTGCATATTGTAAAGAACTCGTTAGTATTTACGTAAACCTAATTGCTTTACATGCATGTGTAAATGAAGTGAATAAAGGAATTGCAAAAATTAACTTGCAATGTACGACAAATAAGTGGGTCATTGGAAAGTTCCGGATATTCTAAACTATTGGCTTGTAAGTGGTCGTGATGGGAGGTGCCACAATCGACTGAGGGGAAACATTGGTTCCACTACGTAGATAAACGGTGACAATGGACCTTTGGATTTTGTGCCCATCACCTTTGTTTTGCAGTCACAAACACAGTGGATCGAGGCCGAGTGCACCATGACCATGTTAGTGTAGATAAGGTTGTATGTTCACATATACATAGCTTGTGCCAATTATTCATTTGCATCTTTGCTTTTCAGACTACACAAGAACTTCCACCGCAACAGACACAATTGCTAGATTGATTCGGATACCTTCATACAGCTACCCAACTCTCTCTGATGTTTGCTTTCTTCATTTGTTATTCACCCACCAAAAACTTATTCGGGTCAAGGTTATCGTTTGGTCGAGCAAGCTCCTGGTTTTTGTTAGAAGAGCATTAAAATATGTCACGGTATGTACTTATGCATATATGCGTACCACATTTCGAGCTATCCTACGAATGAAGCCTTACTTGTAATTTATTTTTCACTCTACCTTCCACAGTGAATGTGCTTCTATAATTGAACCAAACTCTGGATATGACGTTGTTAAGCTGAGAGCAGGCACACGGAAGTGTAAATTAAAAACTCCATGACTAACTTCCACCGCAACAGACACAATTGCTAGATGACGAAAACGATGAGTGAACCCACAAGCAGTGGAATTTCTCTGCGGCAGAGCTTGCATGAACATGCAACATTTGTGGGTAACATGTGGGAACATGCAACATTTGTGGGTAAGTGTATCTCATTAGTTGAAGTGGGAATACAATCCAACATCCTGTCTTATGTAACCACCCTAATTGAATAACTATTTCTACGTTGTATACACAATAATTGCCTAATTTTACTAAACAAGCCCCTTGAATTGTGTGCTAAATGTAATGAGCATTAAATAAGTGCAATGTAACCTTTTTATGTACTAATAAAGCGATTGGTAAACCAATTATTGTGGGTTTTAAAAACGACCGCATGTTGTGGTAGCTTTAGGGTAAAAAAAAAAAACACCACACGGTGTTATAATTCTGAAAATTAGTGAAGCCTGTGTTGGTATTGGTAGTAGCAGCTACCCTGCAGTGAAACCCCAAACTAGTTAGACAACATACTAGTATGCAACTTCAATTTTCTGGTTCAAATTGTTCTAGTTTGAAAAAGTGCAAACTCTAATTACCGTATATGCATTCTTTTAAGTATGAAGTTATTAAAACAAAGTTTGCTTCTAGTGTTTATTGATTTTTATAGCTATTATATGCGTTCAGTTACATGGACCTTTTTCAATCAAAATTTTAAAATATCCTTCCAATTCTGCTTTAACCTCGTAACGACACTGTATAAGAATATTCCTTCTAATGTGGAAATGCATCGGGAATCTTGAATTTTTTTTTTTTTTTTGTTCCTTTCATTCCATTTTGAACTACTATGAAACTGGTATATTTAAACTATATGCAAACTCGTATGTATATACTAGTAGATGACTGGTATGTTCTGGTCAAAATCTGACAATTGAGATTTCGTAGGACATCAACATTGTCGGGCCGAATGACGATGAGGATGCCCTTTTTTTTTTTTTTCTGCGCGGCCGCTACTCCCACGCATGATCTGCACTCAGAGCTTCGGTTAGGTCGCGTCCCCACTGGGAGACTCACTTGATGAGCCCGGGGAGGTGTAGTTACATATAAGAAGTGCTAGTTTTAAGAAAATCAAAACCTCCTTCTAGGGAGACTCAGGATGAGCCCGGGGAGTGTTAGTTTATAAGAAGTGTTTAAGAAAAGTAACCATGCTCCCAGGGAGACTCAGAATGAGCCCGGAGCTTTAGTTTATAGGGAAAGTGACTTCCTTCCCGGGAGACTCATAATGAGCCCGGGGAGTTGATAGTTTATAAGAAGTGTTAGCTTTGAAGCTCGGGGAGGCAGATCATGCGGTAGGAGATGCGGATCGCGAACCGCTATTGTAGGTGTTCGAAAGTTTAGTAAGAGGGAAGATAGCAATGTTTGGAGGGAGGGAGTTAAGACGTGGCTTATGGTTTCCCACACTCTGTCCCTTCTGCGGGTAGCAGGATCAGTTTTACCAACGGTCTTCTCACTTGCCCTTTTTCCGTCCTAAGATCAACGACACGTACCCGGTCATCTTCGCCGGGGTGGACGTTGACTACTCGACCCATTCGCCATTCATTTGGGGCTAGATTATCTTCTTTGAGGATAACGAGATCTCCCACTTTTATGTTCTGCTTGGAATGCTTCCACTTAACGCGCTTTTGCAGTTCGGAAAGGTATTCGCCCTTCCAACGTTTGCAGAAGGTGTGGTGCAACGCCTTGAGTTTCTGCCATCCGTTGATCATGGAGGCAGGACTCTCACTCACCTCTGGTTCAGGTGGGGCCATGAGATGACCGCCAGTGAGGAAGTGACCGGGAGTGAGTGGTTCCAGGTCGGTGGGTTCGTTCGAAGATGGACTGATTGGGCGTGAGTTCAGGCACGCCTCAATCCTGCACAAACGTGTGTGGAACTCTTCGAACGTGAACTTATGCTGTGTCGCTACCTTTCTGAAATGGCTTTTGAAGCTTTTCACTCCCGCTTCCCACAGCCCCCCCATGTGTGGGGCGGCGGCAGGAATGAAATGCCACGTTATCGCTTGGTGGCTGTACTTTGACAACGTTGTGTCCCGGATCTCTGCGAGATAGGCCTTAAATTCTGATCGTAAAGATCGTGAAGCCCCGACAAAGTTGGTGCCATTGTCGGAGTATATGTTTTGGGGGCATCCCCTTCTAGAGATAAATCGAGAGAAGGCCGCTAGAAAGGAGGGTGTAGTCAGGTCGCTAGTCGCCTCTAGATGAATGGCCTTTGTGGTAAAACACACAAACAGGCAAACGTAGCCTTTTGATAGTCGGCACCCTCTACCACGGTAGCTCTTGATATCGAAAGGGCCGGCGAAGTCGACTCCGGTATTCGTGAAAGCCCGTGTAAAAGTGGTGCGTTCCCGAGGGAGGTTGCCCATAAGTTGGGTCTGAGTCCGTTTCCGGTAGATGGTGCAAATTGTGCAAGTGTGGATAATGGCCCTTCTCATGTTTTTTGCGTTGGGGATCCAATACTGGGTACGAAGCAGGCGAAGCATGAGCTGGTTTTCTCCATGTAGGGTTATCTGATGAATCATCAGAACAGTCAGGCGAGATAACCTACAGTTGTAAGGGAGAATAATTGGATGCCTCTCATTATATGCTAAGTCTTGGGAAGCCCCGAGACGTCCTCCTGCTCTTATAATGTTTTCTTTGTCAATGAAGGGGTTAAGTGAAAGTATCTCACTTTTCCCTTCAATGGCTCTCCCAGTCGTCAAATCCCTATATTCTGAACTGTAATGCTGGTTCTGAGAGATCTTTATTAAAATTTGCGTGGTTGCCTTAATTTCCTCAGCTGAGATCAAGTGTGTCTGCATTTGAAATGCCGATTTTGTTTTTGGGTGAGTTCTTCGGTAGAATCTCATGACAAACGATAACACTCTCAAAGCCCTAGGTAAATCAGAAAATCGGTCTAGAATATCGGTGTTATTGACTTTTGTGGTCGCATAGGTTTGAGTTCTCTATTCTTCAGCGGTGGTATTGTAATCACTTTCTTGTAGTGGCCATTGGGCTTTGTCTTCTTGCAGCCAAGAAGGTCCCTGCCACCACAGCGAGCTGTTGACCAGTTCCGATGCAGGTAGTCCTCGGCTACCTAGATCCGCGGGATTCGACTCTGAGTTCACGTGAAGCCAGTCTTTGTCCCCGACCATGTCGACAATCTTTGTGATTCGATGTGCGACAAAGGTGGACCAGGAACAGGGGGGTTTCCGTATCCACGCCAGTACGATGGTTGAATCCGTCCACAAATATACTTTGACTGGGCCCAACTGGATGCTCCTGAGGATTGATTCCATGATTTCTGCCAGTAGAACAGCTCCACACAATTCTAACCGAGGTAGAGATAGTGTCTTAACTGGGGCGACGCGGGTTTTTGCTAGCAGAAGGTTAGTAAAGATGTGACCATCCTTTTTGACGCGCATGTAGATTGTTGCCGCATATGCCTTTTCGGATGCGTTGAACACTACGCGTACCTTGGTAGTAGTACTCTCCGCTTTCACAACTGCGTGGTGAGGCAGGAAGTAATTGTGGGACTCGTCCGAGGAGATATTGTTTGTGATTCGAGTCATATGGCCTAGTGTTTCGTACTCGGACAGTACCCTAATATATTCTTTGCCTAACTCTGGGTTTTTTATCAGGCGTGCCTCCTAAAGAATTGTGAGCATGCTCGTTTAAGGGACCCTCCTAATGCAATATTTTCTGGGTACTCTTGTCGAAAAGGCAGCGACACGGTATATCTTCCATCTGCATTTCTCCTTGTCGTTTTCTGGTATAACTCCTCACAATATTTATCATCTGCATTTCTCACTTTATTTCCAGGTGTTTTTTCGACCTCCCAGAATGCCGTGAGCTGTTGGTCCAAGGCCACCTCGCTATAATATGAGACAAGGTTGTTGGGTGGACTCGGTGTTTGTGTGTGACCGGTCAGTATCCAGCCGAATACTGTTTCCTGCGCCAGAAGTGTATTTAATACATTCTTTCGAAGGCCAGTGAGTAGAATTTGGGGATATATGTATGTCTCCGCCAAGTATAAGGTCTACGTCTTCATTGACGTAGAGCCTCTTATCTGCGAGAACTAGATCTGAGAACGCTTGCCTAGCCATTGAGCTGAGGTGGCATGAGGGTAGGTTCCCAGTAAGTTTCGCTAGCACGAGCACCGTCGTCGTCAGGCTGAAACATGGGTCAATAGGTGACCGTAGTTCAATGTCCGAAGCCTCCTTGACATGAGCGGTTACTGCGTCTGCGATGCCCGATACTTGGGCATGAATTTTTCTCGCCGGTATATTAATTCTTCGTTGGAGCCTTTCCGTCATGAAAGAGCACTCCGATCCTGAATCAATTAATGCCCGCGCGGAGAAATTGGTACCATTGTGGTGTATGTGTACGTGAGCTGTACCCAAAAGAACGCCCGTATCCGTATTAACATGGCAGGATGTAAAATGCTGGTTACCTGGTGAGCCTGCCTTTTCCGCTTCTCGTCGTGCTTGTGCCTGTTGTGGGGTAGAAGCACCATTTGCCGGTGGGCTTCTGAATGGGTTCTGTCTGGGAGTCTGTTGCAGCGTATCCGCATGCAGGAGCGTATGGTGACGAGAGTGGCACGTATTGCAGTTGTACGAACTGGTGCATCGCGTCACCGTGTGTCCTGGGGATAAGCAGTTCAGGCACCCGTTCATAGATTTTATGAACTTGATTCTGTTCCCTGGGGATAAGTCACTAAAACGTGGGCAGCTGCGTAATCTGTGTTCGTTAGATTTGCACATATTACACACTGCTTTAGTTGGTCGCGACACCTTTGTTTGAAAGGCGCCAAGTCTTTTTGTAGGGGTCTCGTTGGTCTACCGCGAAGAAATGGGTACTCTTGTCGAAAAGGCAGCGACACGGTATATCTTCCATCTGCATTTCTCCTTGTCGTTTTCTGGTATAACTCCTCACAATATTTATCATCTGCATTTCTCACTTTATTTCCAGGTGTTTTTTCGACCTCCCAGAATGCCGTGAGCTGTTGGTCCAAGGCCACCTCGCTATAATATGAGACAAGGTTGTTGGGTGGACTCGGTGTTTGTGTGTGACCGGTCAGTATCCAGCCGAATACTGTTTCCTGCGCCAGAAGTGTATTTAATACATTCTTTCGAAGGCCAGTGAGTAGAATTTGGGGATATATGTATGTCTCCGCCAAGTATAAGGTCTACGTCTTCATTGACGTAGAGCCTCTTATCTGCGAGAACTAGATCTGAGAACGCTTGCCTAGCCATTGAGCTGAGGTGGCATGAGGGTAGGTTCCCAGTTAGTTTCGCTAGCACGAGCACCGTCGTCGTCAGGCTGAAACATGGGTCAATAGGTGACCGTAGTTCAATGTCCGAAGCCTCCTTGACATGAGCGGTTACTGCGTCTGCGATGCCCGATACTTGGGCATGAATTTTTCTCGCCGGTATATTAATTCTTCGTTGGAGCCTTTCCGTCATGAAAGAGCACTCCGATCCTGAATCAATTAATGCCCGCGCGGAGAAATTGGTACCATTGTGGTGTATGTGTACGTGAGCTGTACCCAAAAGAACGCCCGTATCCGTATTAACATGGCAGGATGTAAAATGCTGGTTACCTGGTGAGCCTGCCTTTTCCGCTTCTCGTCGTGCTTGTGCCTGTTGTGAGGTAGAAGCACCATTTGCCGGTGGGCTTCTGAATGGGTTCTGTCTGGGAGTCTGTTGCAGCGTATCCGCATGCAGGAGCGTATGGTGACGAGAGTGGCACGTATTGCAGTTGTACGAACTGGTGCATCGCGTCACCGTGTGTCCTGGGGATAAGCAGTTCAGGCACCCGTTCATAGATTTTATGAACTTGATTCTGTCCCCTGGGGATAAGTCACTAAAACGTGGGCAGCTGCGTAATCTGTGTTCGTTAGATTTGCACATATTACACACTGCTTTAGTTGGTCGCGACACCTTTGTTTGAAAGGCGCCAAGTCTTTTTGTAGGGGTCTCGTTGGTCTGCCGCGAAGAAATGGGTTTTTGGCTTTTCGCATTGGCGTTGCTTATAAAGCCTGACACTGTTTCAAGGGTCTGAAACCGATTTGAAAGGAATTTGTCCATATCCTCCCATTTCGATATATCCATTTTATGGTCGATGCTCTGTTCCCATAGAGCTAGCGTGCTCTCGGGCAGCTTAGTTGAACATAAATATGTTATGATTGCATCCCAATTTGAAACGTCAATTTTATGGCTTTTTAGGGATGAGAGGCAATTATTGATATCCCGCTGTAATGTCTTAATGGAACTACCGCACTCACTCTCTACCTTTTTAAGATTAAATAGTATTTGCAATTGTGAGTTGACAAGAATACGTTTATTCTCGTATCTTTCACAAAGGTTTTTCCAGGCTGTTTCGAAGCCTTCGTTTGTAAGGGAACATTTCTTCACTATGTCCTTCGCCTCCCCCTGGGTTTTTTGGTTCAGATGAAAAAGTTTCTCAACCGGACTTAAACGGGTGTTGTGTCTGTAGATGGCCGTGAACATGTCACGAAACATTGGCCACGACAAGTAATCACCCTTGAATATTTCTGTATCACACGGGGGGAGACGAATATTATGCTCTAGAGGCTGGCTTGTAGCGGTAGTCGTTTCCACTTTTTTAAACTTTTCTGCCTCAGCAGTGATTTTTGATAGGCATCGCATGTATATAGCATACGTTGACCTATGCTTTTTTCTTATAGCAAGGATTTCATCTGTTGATGTATCTTCGCAGTCCATCAGAGAGTCAAGAGCAGACTTGACCTTCGTCCATAAGGACCGTAATTCCTCTTGATCAATTGCAAGAGTATGTTTTGTACGGTCCTCCTCACGACTAAGGTTGAAATCGGTTTCAAACTCTGCTATTGACTCTGCTACTCTGATGTAAGTATTCATTTTCTCAGCCGTTTCTGAACTCGCGTATAGGGAGACTTTTGTGGGCAAATGCAAGTAAGGTTCCTACTGTGGTGGGTGTAACTGTGACACGCAATTCTGGTTCTCGAACCCAAAGAAAAAGTGACCAAACGAAATTTTAAAATGCGGTAGTTTAATATTTATTTAATAGTTATATATAGACAGCTGTTTTTGCTACTGTGTGAGACCAACAACAAAGGGACCACTCGCCACCCTCACGTGTAATAATAAAGTGTTTTATTTGGATGTGGTAATATAAAAAGTGCGCGCGCCGTGTATAGCTCTACGAAAAGTGTAAACTTTCCAGAATCAAGTGTTGTGTGCATAAATTAACCTTTTAGAGGCGAAAGACAAAATTTAAAATTTGTGTGCAGTGCTGTACAACGACACCGGCATCCAAATCAAGTTGGATGAAAATCGTATCTGCACGAAAGTTAGGTTATGTTCACCCTTTCGGATATTTGTGATTGCACAGTATTCACTATTTATTTCTTAAGGAAATTTAACACTTTTCGCGTTTCGAGCACTGCGCGCGCCAGAAAACTTTATCACCTCAAAAAAAAACGGGCAAGAAATATTGTAACACTTACGTAAAGGTTGATTATTGGGAGCTTTGTTTTTGTGGCACGTGTGTGATTGTTGGTTTGATGTTGTTCCAGCTGGTGGTTTTGTTGCAGTATCAAGATTTTTTTTGTGTTGCGAGTGGCAAAAGTTCCCCACGTCAATATTCTTCTCACTGTTTTCTGTGTTGCAAGTGGCAAAAGTTCCCCACGTCAATATATTCACACGATTTTGACTGGTGTCTGATGGAGTGCTTACTGACTTTTTTGTTGTTGTTGTGGACTGTATAATAAGTGGTAAAGGTGCTGTTCAGTTTTGGCGCTGAAGGACCATGTTCGGCCGGGGTGCGTCTTTAACGGGCAGTGGTAGGGCGCACCGAGCTCGATCTCGGACAGTGTGCAGGTGGATAAATAAAAAGAATAAAACGAACGTTCGTTATAATATTGTCTTTATTTAAGTGGCTTTCAATAGCATGGATATAAATTACCTTTCTAACGATAGTTATCCTCACGGCGGTGATCGATGGCAGGTGTTGACAGGTTGACTGCTGGCTGGCAAGAGAGCTAGTCTGTCCGGGTTGAAGACCGTTCACCCGGGAAAAGTCCTCCGGTTTTAAGGGGAAACTGCACTCACACATCGTCACCGACTTGTACGTGCATAGCGCTGACAAAACGTACACATAAGCACGTATGCATGTACATGTGGGTGCAATGGTGTGGGCGACTGGAACAAATCGGGCCGTCATATTAGGGTGGCCCGCAATCTTGTGAAGTTAGGCTTTGGGCCTAAACAGGTGCAATGAACACAGCCAATTCCTCTGTCACAATCAGGTGTTTTATGTCATTTTGACAAAAAATATTAATTAAAAAAATCAGCAAATTTATATCAGAAATGGAAAAAAAAATCAAAAAAGTACTTTGGAAGCGACGCTATTAAAAAAAATTATTGCAGTGTGGGCTCAATTTAGCCATGAGCTGCGTGGAGCACATAAAAATGTATATGCAAAGATGTACACGCAGCTGGCAAAGGAGCACGCAGTTTTGAGTTTTCATTGAGTTCATTTTTCTTTTATATTTTATTTTAAACTTTGTTTTTTTATTTTGTTTAATCAGCTGATAAGTGCCAACGTCATAGAAAACCAAATGTGTGTCACTATGTTATTACATGGTATCCTAAGCTTTCATTGTAGTACACATTGTGGTACAGAAACCATATGATTGTCTTAGGTATTAGGGGGCCTTTCAAGAATTCAATTTTGACAAATTGTGCCAGGATGAATGCAAATTCAAATGTTGATTTGATACAATATTGTAGGGTAATATTAAGGTTTTTCTGCAATCGCATTTTGACCAATAACTCAGTTGTCGATAAATTTATCGAAATATATCGAAGTCCAAATGAAACCTGGGGCCATCCTATACCTACATATATGCGAAATATCATAAGTATAGGTCAAATATATTCAGAATTGTATGGGGGAAAAAATATCAAAAAGTAATGGTCCCTAGAAGCGTCCGAACCCCCAAAATTAATAAAAACAAGTAAGGAAGTCTAAGTTCGGGTGAACCGAACATTAAATACCCAGCGTTAGTTTTCAGAAAAACTATATAACTTTGGAAAAGAAGGCGTGCAATGCCCATAACTTTTAACGTATTTTGTGAAATTTTTTTATATACGGATATATGTGTCCATTAATCAATATTTACCTAATTTTAAAAAAGTGGGTGGTGGCACGCCCACGGATTTTATTATGTTGTTTGTCCCTATTTGAAAATCAGTTTTCATTGCAGATCTTTATGATACTTTCACAGTGGCTTGTTAATAGTGAAATGTTGATATTTTGTTTATTCACTTGTGGGCGGTGCCACGCCCATTTTCCAAAATATTACCAAAAAACCTTTAGACATCACTAATAACATCATCAGGTGAATGAGTGTACTAAATTTTAGCATTATATCTTTACAGTTAAACAGATATTGAATATTCCGGTTTCCTCACTCTCGTTTAGAGAACTTTAGTCCAAAAAGGGGTGTGGTCGTTCACCGATTTTTCTTATTTTCTGTGGTAGTACTCTACATAAACATAACATGCCTGGTACCTAGTTTCGTAAACCTATCTCACACCGTTCTGAAGTTATTAGCAGTCGAATTTGAAAATTGCCTAACTCATAAGTTGGCGGTGCCACGCCCACTTTCCAAACTTTTGCAAAAATAATGTTAAGAATATGAAAATTGATGTATGTACCAAATTATATTATTATAGCGGTATCAGTTAATTAAATATGGACTTTTCAATATTTCCACCTCCTTTCAATATAACTTCTATAAAAAAGTAGGCGTGGTCGCCAAGCGATTTCGTTTATTTTCTATATCTGAATTTAACACAACAATAGTATGCCCTCTACAAAATTTCGTTATACTAGCATAAACTGTTCTCGAGTTATTAAGAGTCAAAATTTTAAAATTTCTTCAAATATATGTGGACGCCCCTTTTCAAAAAATTTGATAAAATCCGCCTTAGAACATATAAATCAATACATATTGCAAATTTTATCATTGTAGCTGCTTCTGATATGGAATTAACCCGTTTTATACGTTTTTCGAAATTTTCGATATCGAAAAAGGGGGCGTGGTTATCATCGGATTTCGCCCATTTTCAATAGCAACCTACCTTGGCCAGAAAGTAACCTGTATGCAAAGTTTCTAGCAAATATCTCAATTTTTACTCAAGTTATCGTGTACACGGACGGACAGACGGACGGACATGCCTTAATCAATTCCTCTTTTCAACCTAAGAACTTTCATATATGGAACCCCATATCTAACTCGATTATTTTGCGCCGTTACATAGTACCGTTATGTGGACAAAATTAATATACCCTTGTACTAGTACTAGTACGCTGGGTATAAAAATAGCCTATAACTCCTTCCAGACTATAACCTGTATGCGTTCCTAACTTCATCAAAATCCGTCTTGCCATTCTCACGAGTAACAGAAGCAAACGTCTGGACATCCAAACATCGCTACATTCACATTTATAATATTAGTATGATTATTGCCTACTGAAGAATTTACCAAATTTTGAAAAAGAATATTGAAAACTGGTTTTCAAAAATGTTCTTTTGAGGTATTCGTTGGTAACGTTAGGGGGCCTTTCAAGAATTCAATTTTGGCAAATTGTGCCAGGATGAATTCAACTTCAAATGTTGATTTGATACAATATTGTAGGGTAATATTAAGGTTTTTCTGCAATCGCATTTTTACCGATAACTCAGTTATAGATAAATTTATCGAAATATGTCGAAGTACAAATGAAATCTGGGGCCTTCCCCTTTCGTTTGATACCCATATGTAGGGCAAGTTTAAGGTTTTTGGGCAATCACATTTTCACCGATAACTCAGTTATCGATCAATCTATCGAAACCTATCGAAGTCCAAATGAAAACTGCGGCCTTCTCCTTTCGTTTTATACCCATATTATAGAGTAATGTTAAGTTTTTTGGGCAATCACCGATAACTGAGTTATCGATAAATTTATCGAAATAGATCGAAGTCCAAATGAAACCTGGAGCTATCCCCATTCGTTTGATACCCATATTGTAATGTAATATAGAGGTTTTCGGGCAGTCGCATTTTGACCGATAACTCAGTTATCGGTCAATTTATCGAAATATATTGAAGTACAAATGAAACCTGGGGCCTTCCCCTTTGATACCCATATTGTAGGGCAATTTTAAAGTTTTTGTGCAATAACATTTTCACCGATAACTCAGTTATCGATAAATTTATCGAAATAGATCGAAGTCCAAATGAAACCTGGAGCTATCCCCTTTCGTTTGATACCCATATTGTAATGTAATATAGAGGTTTTCGGGCAGTCGCATTTTGACCGATAACTCAGTTATCGATCAATTTATCGAAACCTATCGAAGTCCAAACGAAACCTGGAGCTATCCCCTTTCGTTTGATACCCATATTGCAGGGTAATATTAAGGTTTTCGGGCAATCGAATTTTGACCGATAACTTAGTTATCGATCAATTTATCGAAATATATCGAAGCTAAAATGAAACCTGGGGCCTTCCCCTTTCGTTTGATACCCATATTGTACGATCTTTCTATACCTATATGCGAAATATCATAAGTATAGGTTCAATATACTTAGAGTTATATGGAATAAAAAAAATTTCGAAAAGAAACGGTCCCTAGCAAGGTCGGAACCCCCAAAATTAAAAAAAAAAATAGGCTATAGCTCCTTCCAAATTTCAACAAAATCCGTCTAGCCATTCTCACGTTTTTAGGGAACAAAATCAAACGTCTGGACATCCAAACATCGCTACATTTATAATATTAGTAGGACTAGCAGGGTACCCGGCGTTGCTAGGGATGTAAGTAGTTAGGGAGCCTTTCAAAATCAATAATATACTTTAAGATTTCATATTTATATAATACTAGCAGACCCGGCAGACGTTGTTCTGCCTGACCAGTGACTTCCCTAGAAATACATTTTCAAATATTTTTCTTTAACTTTTAACATTCCATTTATTGCAGTGCTTTAGGATATACAATGTTTGTGGCTTTAAAGTCTTTGGTATAAACAAATACATTTTTTGGATGTCCAACTCAAAAAACGGATCTTTTGAACTCAATGGGTATGACAAAAACCATTATGCGCTGCTGAGCAGATGTATAGTTAGTACTTATTTAATTATATCCAATATCTAC
Organism: Sphenella marginata; assembly: GCA_951509765.1. Lineage (NCBI taxonomy): Eukaryota > Metazoa > Arthropoda > Insecta > Diptera > Tephritidae > Sphenella > Sphenella marginata. The sequence continues at coordinate 66,195,074 of OX608078.1, read as the reverse complement.
CTATAATACTCTGGATATGTATGAACGGCAATAACAAACAAAAAAAATTAAGTGCTTTGATTAAGATTTAAGAACGTTAAAATGTCACTAAAGCAAATACATTCAGGGATATAACGAATTGAAATATTACTTAGCTTGCGGTCTTGGAACTGCCCACTTTTCCAAAGAATTTACAAACGTATTGGAAAAGTTTAAAACAGATCAACAGGTGCCACGCCCACATTTCCCAAATTATATAATTCTTGACCAAGGGACACACATATCCAAAAATCATTAGTTTAGACCAAAAATATTCAAAGTTATAATGATTTAAATTTTATATAGCCTGGGGGCGTGGCACAACAATCTTCTGAACCAATCTGGAAATTTAGAGAAGATCGACCATAAACTTTGAACTTATTGAAGTACAAACAAAACACAAAACATGTGGGCGTGGCACCGCCCACTTTTCCAAAATTATATACATCTTGACTAAAGGATACACATATCCAAAAATCTTTAATTTAGACCCAATATGTTCAGAGTTATGAAGAATTTAAATTTTATATAGCCTGGGAGCACCGCCTACTTTTCCAAAAATTGATATAGCCTGAATCGTACACAACAATCTTCTGAACCAATCTTGAAAGTTTAAAAGAGATCGACCATAAACTTTGCACACTATTGAAGTACAAACAAAACACAAAAAATGTGGGCGTGGCACCGCCCACTTTTCCAAAACTATATACATCTTAACTAAAGGACACACATATCCAAAAATCTTTAATTTAGACCAAATATGTTCAGAGTTATGAAGAATTTAAATTTTATATAGCCTGGGGGCGTGGCACTGGCTACTTTTCCAAAAATTGATATAGCCTGAATCGTACAAAACAATTTTCTTAACCAATCTTGAAAGTTTAAAAGAGATCGACCATAAACTTTGGACATTATTGAAGTACAAACAAAACACAAAAAATGTGGGCGTGTCACCGCCCACTTTTCCAAAATTACACAAATCTTGACTAAAGGACACACATATCCAGAAATCATTAATTTAGACCAAATATGTTCAGAGCTACATATGAAGAATTTAAATTTTATATAGCCGGGGGGCGTGGCACCGCCTACTTTTCCAAAAATTGATATAGCCTAAATCGTACACAACAATCTTCTCAACCAATCTTGAAAGTTTAAAAGAGATCGACCATAAACTTTGGACATTATTGAAGTACAAACAAAACACACAAAATGTGGGCGTGGCACCGCCCACTTTTCCAAAATTACATAAATCTTGACCAAAGGACACACATATCCAGAAATCATTAGTTTAGACCAAATATGTTCAGAGCTATGAAGAATTTAAATTTTATATAGCCTGGGGGCGTGGCACAACAATCTTCGGAACCAATCTGGAAATTTAGAGAAGATCGACCATAAACTTTGAACTTATTGAAGTACAAACAAAACACAAAACATGTGGGCGTGGCACCGCCCACTTTTCCAAAATTATATACATCTTGATTAAAGGATACACATATCCAAAAATCTCTAATTTAGACCCAATATGTTCAGAGTTATGAAGAATTTAAATTTTATATAGCCTGGGAGCACCGCCTACTTTTCCAAAAATTGATATAGCCTGAATCGTACAAAACAATTTTCTTAACCAATCTTGAAAGTTTAAAAGAGATCGACCATAAACTTTGGACATTATTGAAGTACAAACAAAACACAAAAAATGTGGGCGTGGCACACTTTTCCAAAATTACACAAATCTTGACTAAAGGACACACATATCCAGAAATCATTAATTTAGACCAAATAGGTTCAGAGCTACATATGAAGAATTTAAATTTTATATAGCCTGGGGGCGTGGCACCGCCTACTTTTCCAAAAATTGATATAGCCTAAATCGTACACAACAATCTTGAACCAATCTTGAAAGTTTAAAAGAGATCGACCATAAACTTTGGACATTATTGAAGTACAAACAAAACACAAAAAATGTGGGCGTGTCACCGCCCACTTTTCCAAAATTACACAAATCTTGACTAAAGGACACACATATCCAGAAATCATTAATTTAGACCAAATAGGTTCAGAGCTACATATGAAGAATTTAAATTTTATATAGCCTGGGGGCGTGGCACCGCCTACTTTTCCAAAAATTGATATAGCCTAAATCGTACACAACAATCTTGAACCAATCTTGAAAGTTTAAAAGAGATCGACCATAAACTTTGGACATTATTGAAGTACAAACAAAACACAAAAATTGTGGGCGTGGCACCGCCCACTTTTCCAAAATTACATAAATCTTGACCAAAGGACACACATATCCAGAAACCATTAATTTAGACCAAATATGTTCAGAGCTTTGAAGAATTTAAATTTTATATAGCCTGGGGGCGTGGCACAACAATCTTCGGAACCAATCTGGAAATTTAGAGAAGATCGACCATAAACTTTGAACTTATTGAAGTACAAACAAAACACAAAACATGTGGGCGTGGCACCGCCCACTTTTCCAAAATTATATACATCTTGACTAAAGGATACACATATCCAAAAATCTTTAATTTAGACCAAATATGTTCAGAGTTATGAAGAATTTAAATTTTATATAGCCTGGGGGCGTGGCACTGGCTACTTTTCCAAAAATTGATATAGCCTGAATCGTACAAAACAATTTTCTTAACCAATCTTGAAAGTTTAAAAGAGATCGACCATAAACTTTGGACATTATTGAAGTACAAACAAAACACAAAAAATGTGGGCGTGGCACCGCCCACTTTTCCAAAATAACATAAATCTTGACTAAAGGACACACATATCCAGAAATCATTAATTTAGACCAAATATGTTCAGAGCTATGAAGAATTTAAATTTTATATAGCCTGGGGGCGTGGCACCGCCTACTTTTCCAAAAATTGATATAGCCTAAATCGTACACAACAATCTTCTGAACCAATCTTGAAAGTTTAAAAGAGATCGACCATAAACTTTGGACATTATTGAAGTACAAACAAAACACAAAAAATGTGGGCGTGTCACCGCCCACTTTTCCAAAATTACACAAATCTTGACTAAAGGACACACATATCCAGAAATCATTAATTTAGACCAAATATGTTCAGAGCTATGAAGAATTTAAATTTTATATAGCCTGGGGGCGTGGCACCGCCTACTTTTCCAAAAATTGATATAGCCTGAATCGTACAAAACAATTTTCTTAACCAATCTTGAAAGTTTAAAAGAGATCGACCATAAACTTTGGACATTATTGAAGTACAAACCAAACACAAAAAATGTGGCCGTGGCACCGCCCACTTTTCCAAAATTACATAAATCTTGACCAAAGCACACACATATCCAGAAATCATTAATTTAGACCAAATATGTTCAGAACTATGCAGAATTTAAATTTTATATAGCCTGGGGGCGTGGCACCGCCTACTTTTCCAAAAATTGATATAGCCTGAATCGTACAAAACAATTTTCTTAACCAATCTTGAAAGTTTAAAAGAGATCGACCATAAACTTTGGACATTATTGAAGTACAAACAAAACACAAAAAATGTGGGCGTGTCACCGCCCACTTTTCCAAAATTACACAAATCTTGACTAAAGGACACACATATCCAGAAATCATTAATTTAGACCAAATATGTTCAGAGCTACATATGAAGAATTTAAATTTTATATAGCCTGGGGGCGTGGCACCGCCTACTTTTCCAAAAATTGATATAGCCTAAATCGTACACAACAATCTTCTGAACCAATCTTGAAAGTTTAAAAGAGATCGACCATAAACTTTGGACATTATTGAAGTACAAACAAAACACACAAAATGTGGGCGTGGCACCGCCCACTTTTCCAAAATTACATAAATCTTGACCAAAGGACACACATATCCAGAAATCATTAATTTAGACAAAATATGTTCAGAGCTATGAAGAATTTAAATTTTATATAGCCTGGGGGCGTGGCACCGCCTACTTTTCCAAAAATTGATATAGCCTAAATCGTACACAACAATCTTCTGAACCAATCTTGAAAGTTTAAAAGAGATCGACCATAAACTTTGGACATTATTGAAGTACAGACAAAACACAAAAAATGTGGGCGTGTCACCGCCCACTTTTCCAAAATTACACAAATCTTGACTAAAGGACACACATATCCAGAAATCATTAATTTAGACCAAATATGTTCAGAGCTATGAAGAATTTAAATTTTATATAGCCGGGGGGCGTGGCACCGCCTACTTTTCCAAAAATTGATATAGCCTAAATCGTACACAACAATCTTCTGAACCAATCTTGAAAGTTTAAAAGAGATCGACCATAAACTTTGGACATTATTGAAGTACAAACAAAACACAAAAAATGTGGGCGTGGCACCGCCCACTTTTCCAAAATTACACAAATCTTGACTAAAGGACACACATATCCAGAAATCATTAATTTAGACCAAATATGTTCAGAGCTACATATGAAGAATTTAAATTTTATATAGCCTGGGGGCGTGGCACCGCCTACTTTTCCAAAAATTGATATAGCCTAAATCGTACACAACAATCTTCTGAACCAATCTTGAAAGTTTAAAAGAGATCGACCATAAACTTTGGACATTATTGAAGTACAAACAAAACACAAAAAATGTGGGCGTGGCACCGCCCACTTTTCCAAAATTACATAAATCTTGACTAAAGGACACACATATCCAGAAATCATTAATTTAGACCAAATATGTTCAGAGCTATGAAGAATTTAAATTTTATATAGCCGGGGGGCGTGGCACCGCCTACTTTTCCAAAAATTGATATAGCCTAAATCGTACACAACAATCTTCTGAACCAATCTTGAAAGTTTAAAAGAGATCGACCATAAACTTTGGACATTATTGAAGTACAAACAAAACACAAAAACTGTGGGCGTGGCACCGCCCACTTTTCCAAAATTACATAAATCTTGACCAAAGGACACACATATCCAGAAACCATTAATTTAGACCAAATATGTTCAGAGCTTTGAAGAATTTAAATTTTATATAGCCTGGGGGCGTGGCACAACAATCTTCGGAACCAATCTGGAAATTCAGAGAAGATCGACCAGAAACTTTGAACTTATTGAAGTACAAACAAAACACAAAACATGTGGGCGTGGCACCGCCCACTTTTCCAAAATTATATACATCTTGACTAAAGGATACACATATCCAAAAATCTTTAATTTAGACCAAATATGTTCAGAGTTATGAAGAATTTAAATTTTATATAGCCTGGGGGCGTGGCACTGGCTACTTTTCCAAAAATTGATATAGCCTGAATCGTACAAAACAATTTTCTTAACCAATCTTTAAAGTTTAAAAGAGATCGACCATAAACTTTGGACATTATTGAAGTACAAACAAAACACAAAAAATGTGGGCGTGGCACCGCCCACTTTTCCAAAATAACATAAATCTTGACTAAAGGACACACATATCCAGAAATCATTAATTTAGACCAAATATGTTCAGAGCTATGAAGAATTTAAATTTTATATAGCCTGGGGGCGTGGCACCGCCTACTTTTCCAAAAATTGATATAGCCTAAATCGTACACAACAATCTTCTGAACCAATCTTGAAAGTTTAAAAGAGATCGACCATAAACTTTGGACATTATTGAAGTACAAAAAAAACACAAAAAATGTGGGCGTGGCACCGCCCACTTTTCCAAAACTATATACATCTTAACTAAAGGACACACATATACAAAAATCTTTAATTTAGACCAAATATATTCAGAGTTATGAAGAATTTAAATTTTATATAGCCTGGGGGCGTGGCACTGGCTACTTTTCCAAAAATTGATATAGCCTGAATCGTACAAAACAATTTTCTTAACCAATCTTGAAAGTTTAAAAGAGATCGACCATAAACTTTGGACATTATTGAAGTACAAACAAAACACAAAATATGTGGGCGTGTCACCGCCCACTTTTCCAAAATTACACAAATCTTGACTAAAGGACACACATATCCAGAAATCATTAATTTAGACCAAATATGTTCAGAGCTACATATGAAGAATTTAAATTTTATATAGCCTGGGGGCGTGGCACCGCCTACTTTTCCAAAAATTGATATAGCCTAAATCGTACACAACAATCTTCTGAACCAATCTTGAAAGTTTAAAAGAGATCGACCATAAACTTTGGACATTATTGAAGTACAAACAAAACACAAAAAATGTGGGCGTGTCACCGCCCACTTTTCCAAAATTACACAAATCTTGACTAAAGGACACACATATCCAGAAATCATTAATTTAGACCAAATATGTTCAGAGCTACATATGAAGAATTTAAATTTTATATAGCCTGGGGGCGTGGCACCGCCTACTTTTCCAAAAATTGATATAGCCTAAATCGTACACAAAAATCTTCTGAACCAATCTTGAAAGTTTAAAAGAGATCGACCATAAACTTTGGACATTATTGAAGTACAAACAAAACACAAAAAATGTGGGCGTGGCACCGCCCACTTTTCCAAAATTACATAAATCTTGACCAAAGGACACACATATCCAGAAATCATTAATTTAGACCAAATATGTTCAGAGCTATGAAAAATTTAAATTTTATATAGCCTGGGGGCGTGGCACCGCCTACTTTTCCAAAAATTGATATAGCCTAAATCGTACACAACAATCTTCTGACCAATCTTGAAAGTTTAAAAGAGATCGACCATAAACTTTGGACATTATTGAAGTACAAACAAAACACACAAAATGTGGGCGTGGCACCGCCCACTTTTCCAAAATTACATAAATCTTGACCAAAGGACACACATATCCAGAAATCATTAATTTAGACCAAATATGTTCAGAGCTATGAAGAATTTAAATTTTATATAGCCTGGGGGCGTGGCACCGCCTACTGTTCCAAAAATTGATATAGCCTAAATCGTACACAACAATCTTCTGAACCAATCTTGAAAGTTTAAAAGAGATCGACCATAAACTTTGGACATTATTGAAGTACAAAAAAAACACAAAAAATGTGGGCATGGCACCGCCCACTTTTCCAAAACTATATACATCTTAACTAAAGGACACACATATACAAAAATCTTTAATTTAGACCAAATATATTCAGAGTTATGAAGAATTTAAATTTTATATAGCCTGGGGGCGTGGCACTGGCTACTTTTCCAAAAATTGATATAGCCTGAATCGTACAAAACAATTTTCTTAACCAATCTTGAAAGTTTAAAAGAGATCGACCATAAACTTTGGACATTATTGAAGTACAAACAAAACACAAAAAATGTGGGCGTGTCACCGCCCACTTTTCCAAAATTACACAAATCTTGACTAAAGGACACACATATCCAGAAATCATTAATTTAGACCAAATATGTTCAGAGCTACATATGAAGAATTTAAATTTTATATAGCCTGGGGGCGTGGCACCGCCTACTTTTCCAAAAATTGATATAGCCTAAATCGTACACAACAATCTTCTGAACCAATCTTGAAAGTTTAAAAGAGATCGACCATAAACTTTGGACATTATTGAAGTACAAACAAAACACAAAAAATGTGGGCGTGTCACCGCCCACTTTTCCAAAATTACACAAATCTTGACTAAAGGACACACATATCCAGAAATCATTAATTTAGACCAAATATGTTCAGAGCTACATATGAAGAATTTAAATTTTATATAGCCTGGGGGCGTGGCACCGCCTACTTTTCCAAAAATTGATATAGCCTAAATCGTACACAAAAATCTTCTGAACCAATCTTGAAAGCTTAAAAGAGATCGACCATAAACTTTGGACATTATTGAAGTACAAACAAAACACAAAAAATGTGGGCGTGTCACCGCCCACTTTTCCAAAATTACACAAATCTTGACTAAAGGACACACATATCCAGAAATCATTAATTTAGACCAAATATGTTCAGAGCTACATATGAAGAATTTAAATTTTATATAGCCTGGGGGCGTGGCACCGCCTACTTTTCCAAAAATTGATATAGCCTAAATCGTACACAACAATCTTCTGAACCAATCTTGAAAGTTTAAAAGAGATCGACCATAAACTTTGGACATTATTGAAGTACAAACAAAACACAAAAAATGTGGGCGTGGCACCGCCCACTTTTCCAAAATTACATAAATCTTGACTAAAGGACACACATATCCAGAAATCATTAATTTAGACCAAATATGTTCAGAGCTATGAAGAATTTAAATTTTATATAGCCGGGGGGCGTGGCACCGCCTACTTTTCCAAAAATTGATATAGCCTAAATCGTACACAACAATCTTCTGAACCAATCTTGAAAGTTTAAAAGAGATCGACCATAAACTTTGGACATTATTGAAGTACAAACAAACCACAAAAATTTGGGGCGTGGCACCGCCCACTTTTCCAAAATTACATAAATCTTGACCAAAGGACACACATATCCAGAAACCATTAATTTAGACCAAATATGTTCAGAGCTACATATGAAGAATTTAAATTTTATATAGCCTGGGGGCGTGGCACCGCCTACTTTTCCAAAAATTGATATAGCCTAAATCGTACACAAAAATCTTCTGAACCAATCTTGAAAGTTTAAAAGAGATCGACCATAAACTTTGGACATTATTGAAGTACAAACAAAACACAAAAAATGTGGGCGTGGCACCGCCCACTTTTCCAAAATTACATAAATCTTGACCAAAGGACACACATATCCAGAAATCATTAATTTAGACCAAATATGTTCAGAGCTATGAAAAATTTAAATTTTATATAGCCTGGGGGCGTGGCACCGATTACTTTTCCAAAAATTGATATAGCCTAAATCGTACACAACAATCTTCTGAACCAATCTTGAAAGTTTAAAAGAGATCGACCATAAACTTTGGACATTATTGAAGTACAAACAAAACACACAAAATGTGGGCGTGGCACCGCCCACTTTTCCAAAATTACATAAATCTTGACCAAAGGACACACATATCCAGAAATCATTAATTTAGACCAAACAGGGCCGTTCGCAGGAATTGGCCTTGGGGGGGGTTTTAATTTAGATTTGCATTCACATACATTTATCACTAAGATAAACATATTTGCTGAAACAGATACCTAGACCCATACATCATAAATTTAAATGTTCTTTAACTTTTCTGAAACTGCATACTCTGATACCTAAAACTATACCCAAGAAAATTTTTTTGGTTGTACACATTTTTCTGTATTTGATAGAGAATTGGTGATGTGATGGCGTATATCAGCTAACTAAAAGTGCAAAAAAAGACTCCTTTCGGACCATAAAACGCTCATTTCTCAGAGCTTTACTCTCCAAACTGAGCTTCTTTCGGAGCACAAATGGAGCGAAAAATCGCTCTACGTGGGAACTCCAACGGAGTCATAAAAAAGAGTCCGAAATGAGTCCGATTTCGATGAATTTGAACCGTTTTTTGACTATTTTTAAATGAACTGCGGAGCCTTTTATTGGTGCTTTTCTGAACCTTTTTCGGAGCCTTTTATTCCTCCATTCTGCGGGTTTTTGGAGGCTTTTCAGACGCCTTTCGGAGCCCTTTAATTGGTGCTTTTCTTTTATTCATCCATTCAGAGGGTTTTTGGGCTCGGAGCCTTTTATTGGTGTTTTTCTGAAGCTTATTTGGGGTCGTTTTTTACTTCTTTTGGGTCATAATTTCTTTGCGCAATTTTTCCCTTCTAACTATTCTGCCGTCACCAATTCTGACTTTCTAAATTATCCCTATGAGCTACATGGGAACAATTTAATTAATTGTCCAACTATATGCGCCAATGATGTTCTTATTTATATGAAAACTTTGAAGGAATCTTTTAAATGCTGTCCTGATAGGATTCCTACATGCTTCTTGAAGAAGTGTGCTAACAATATTTACCAACCCCTTACCAATTTGTTCAATCTGTCACTAAAGTGTGCTGTTTTTCCAAAAGCATGGAAAGAGTCGTTTCTTCTACCGCTTCATAAAAGCGTAAGCAAGGCTTCTATAGAGAACTATCGTGGCATAGCAAAGATTTCTGCCATCCCAAAAGTGTGTGAAGCTATTGTTACCAATCAGCTTACGAATCCTATCTCTACCTTGATTTCCGACTGTCAACACGGGTTCTGTAAGGGAAAGTCCACCGTTACAAACTTACTTGAATTTACTTTGATTTCAGTAAAGCTTTCGATAAAGTGTGCCACTCTTTACTTATTCATAAACTGGATCAGTTGGAATCCAGCCGGGTCTCAATCGCTAGATCTCTTCTTGCCTTAGCGACAGAGCACAAAAAGTAGTGTTTAAAAATTGTGAATCCGATGTTATTTATGTCTCCTCAGGAGTTCCTCAAGGAAGCCATCTTGGCCCGATTCTGTTCTTGTTGTTTAGAAATGATATTTCTACAGTAATATAATTTTCGAAAATTTTAATGTATGCCGACGATGTAAAGCTTTGTCATTCGAAGAAGCTTCAATCAGATCTAAATACACTAGTTACTTGGTGCGATTTAAATTATATGCCGCTTAATCTAAAGAAATGTAAATACCACAGCCAGCTTCCTATACAAGGAACAGTTATAGTCTTGAGCAAATGTATGATTTTGTTGACCTTGGGGTTACTATGGACTACAAAATCAGTTTTAACTGCCACATTAACGTAACAGTCAATAAAGCTAGAGGCGTTCTAGCATTTCTTAAACGATGGTCTAAAGAATTTAGCGACCCTTATGTAAATAATACTCTACTACATTAGTCAGACCGATACTTGAATACCGTTCTATAATTTGGAACCCACGTTACCAGGTCCTCGTGGATCGCTTAGAATCAGTTCAAAAACAATTTTTAATATTTGCCTTAAGAGATCTTCACTGGGATCCCTTGTATAATTTGCCATCGTATACGAGTCGCTTAAAACTAATTAATCTTCACAGCCTTTCTAGTCGGAGGGAACTGCTTGTAACTGTTTTCATGACTAAATTACTAAATGGTTCAATCGTAAGCCTGTTTCTTTTGAGCGAAGTGAACTTCAATGTACCTTCTCGTCCATCAAGACATTTTAAACCACTTATATTGAAATAGTCTCGAACTAATTTTGAATTAAATGGGCCTTTTCGTTGTTTGTGTCAAGATTATAACTCTCATTCTGGTACGTTTGATATTTCAGACTCACTATGCAGCATAAAAAAGTCAATTCTTTCTATCCTAAATACATATCAACAATTTGCTTTCATATCCTTTGATTCTTATCTTTATTCTTTACAATGACTATTCGCTGTAAACTAATTATTTATTAATTGTGTCATCTATTTTTTATCTACCTTACTAACTGATGAGGTTTTCTCTGTAGCTGAGCAGTTTTAGATCTCGACGATTAACAAACCAAAACCAGACTATTGATAAACGTCCATGAAACATGCGATCTTTACCTTCTGTTAGGTGAAATAAAAAAAAAACCTCAGAAAATGTTTGAAAACATTCAAATATTTGAACTGTGTCGCTCATCTGCTCTCCAACGTTCATTTTCTCACAATTCTCTTTACGCCTACAACAAAAAGGGTCAGAAAACACTCGAAATCTTTCATATAATTGAGCCTTGCAGTTCATTCGCTCTGTTAATTGAAACTGCTCACTGTTTTCATCAGTAAAATTAAAAAAAAAAATGCCCATGCTCGGAAAGCTCCAAGTGCAATTCAAAGTGCCGGACTTATCGTCGCTACCGACGAAGAAGGCGCATTCAACAAATTGTCAACGAAAAAAGGCGCATTAAAAATATTGCGGGAAATAAGGACGCATTAAAAAATATTTTGACAAAAAAGGGGCATTAAAAAATATTTTGACGAAGAAAGGCGCATTAAAAAATATTTCGAGGAAGAAAGGCGCAGTGTATACATTTACAGTAAACTTCACAAGGGATTTGGTGCTGGATTGAAAAAAATTGGGCCAGCCCAAGTACCCATTATACGTATGTATTTTTATTTAGTATTACGTTTTTTGAATAACTTATATTGCAGCTAGTTATCGAAGCGCGTCTTTCTTTCCTAAAAAATATTTTAAAGCGCCTTTCTTTCTCAAGATATTTATAATGCGTCTTTCTTCAAACTTCGTCGACAAACAGCTTTCCGCCCTTTTTCGTCGATAGGAACGTTATGTATTGGCCAACCTTATTCTTTGCAACTTTCACCAATTTCTTCTTCCGTAAAATTATTTTGAATAATTTTGTCAAAAATTATTAGTTAAGATTCAAAATAAGATTTATAAACTGTATTTTGAAAACTTTTGCAAAATCATTGAAACTTAGATTTGGCCATGGGGGGGGTTTTAACCCCCAAAACCCCCCCCGTGCGCACGGCCCTGAGACCAAATATGTTCAGAGCTATGAAGAATTTAAATTTTATATAGCCTGGGGGCGTGGCACCGCCTACTGTTCCAAAAATTGATATAGCCTAAATCGTACACAACAATCTTCTGAACCAATCTTGAAAGTTTAAAAGAGATCGACCATAAACTTTGGACATTATTGAAGTACAAAAAAAACACAAAAAATGTGGGCGTGGCACCGCCCACTTTTCCAAAACTATATACATCTTAACTAAAGGACACACATATACAAAAATCTTTAATTTAGACCAAATATATTCAGAGTTATGAAGAATTTAAATTTTATATAGCCTGGGGGCGTGGCACTGGCTACTTTTCCAAAAATTGATATAGCCTGAATCGTACAAAACAATTTTCTTAACCAATCTTGAAAGTTTAAAAGAGATCGACCATAAACTTTGGACATTATTGAAGTACAAACAAAACACAAAAAATGTGGGCGTGTCACCGCCCACTTTTCCAAAATTACATAAATCTTGACTAAAGGACACACATATCCAGAAATCATTAATTTAGACCAAATATGTTCAGAGCTATGAAGAATTTAAATTTTATATAGCCTGGGGGCGTGGCACCGCCTACTGTTCCAAAAATTGATATAGCCTAAATCGTACACAACAATCTTCTGAACCAATCTTGAAAGTTTAAAAGAGATCGACCATAAACTTTGGACATTATTGAAGTACAAACAAAACACAAAAAATGTGGGAGTGGCACCACCCACTTTTCCAAAATTACATAAATCTTGACCAAAGGACACACATATCCAGAAATCATTAATTTAGACCAAATATGTTCAGAGCTATGAAGAATTTAAATTTTATATAGCCTGGGGCCGTGGCACCGCCTACTTTTCCAAAAATTGATATAGCCTAAATCGTACACAACAATCTTCTGAACCAATCTTGAAAGTTTAAAAGAGATCGACCATAAACTTTGGACATTATTGAAGTACAAACAAAACACAAAAAATGTGGGCGTGGCACCGCCCACTTTTCCAAAATTACATAAATCTTGACCAAAGGACACACATATCCAGAAATCATTAATTTAGACCAAATATGTTCAGAGCTATGAAGAATTTAAATTTTATATAGCCTGGGGGCGTGGCACCGCCTACTTTTCCAAAAATTGATATAGCCTAAATCGTACACAACAATTTTCTTAACCAATCTTGAAAGTTTAAAAGAGATCGACCATAAACTTTGGACATTATTGAAGTACAAACAAAACACAAAAAATGTGGGCGTGGCACCGCCCACTTTTCCAAAATTACATAAATCTTGACTAAAGGACACACATATCCAGAAATCATTAATTTAGACCAAATATGTTCAGAGCTATGAAGAATTTAAATTTTATATAGCCGGGGGGCGTGGCACCGCCTACTTTTCCAAAAATTGATATAGCCTAAATTGTACACAACAATCTTCTGAACCAATCTTGAAAGTTTAAAAGAGATCGACCATAAACTTTGGACATTATTGAAGTACAAACAAAACACAAAAAATGTGGGCGTGGCACCGCCCACTTTTCCAAAATTACATAAATCTTGACCAAAGGACACACATATCCAAAAATCATTAATTTAGACCAAATATGTTCAGAGTTATGAAGAGTTGTAGTTTTATATAGCCTGGGGGCGTGGCACCGCCCACTTTTCCAAAAATTAATATAGCCTATGCTTTAACCCATGATCCCAAGAATATACTGTGAAAATTTCATAAAAATCGGTTGAGTACCTTGGACGCCCATAAAGGACACACAGACACACAGACACACAGACACACAGACACACAGACACACAGACACACATTCATTTTTATTTATAAGATTATTGCCTACTGAAGAATTTACCAAATTCGAATATTTTGAAAATTTTGCAAAAAGAGTATTGAAAACCGGGTTTCAAAAATTTTCTTTTGCGGTATTCGTTGGTAACGTTAGGGGGCCTTTCAAGAATTCAATTTTGAAAAATTGTGCCAGGATGAATGCAAATTCAAATGTTGATTTAATACAATATTGTAGGGTAATATTAAGGTTTTTCTGCAATCGCATTTTGACCAATAACTCAGTTGTCGATCAATTTATCGGAATATATCGAAGTCCAAATAAAACCTGGGGCCATCCTATACCTACATATAAGGGAAAAATATCAAAAAATAATCGTCCCTAGAAGCGTCCGAATCCCCTAAAATAAATAAAAAATAGCCTATAACTCCTTCCAGACTATAACCTGTACGCGTTCCTAACTTCATCAAAATCCGTCTTGCCATTCTCACGTGATTGAGTAACAGAAGCAAACGTCTGGACATCCAAACATCGCTACATTCACATTTATAATATTAGTATGATTATTGCCTACTGAAGAATTTACCAAATTTTGAAAAAGAATATTGAAAACTGGTTTTCAAAAATGTGCTTATGAGGTATTCGTTGGTAACGTTAGGTGGCCTTTCAAGAATTCAATTTTGGCAAATTGTGCCAGGATGAATTCAACTTCAAATGTTGATTTGATACAATATTGTAGGGTAATATTAAGGTTTTTCTGCATTCGCATTTTTACCGATAACTCAGTTATAGATAAATTTATCGAAATATGTCGAAGTACAAATGAAACCTGGGGCCTTCCCCTTTCGTTTGATACCCTTATTGTAGGGCAAGTTTAAGGTTTTTGGGCAATCACATTTTCACCGATAACTCCCCTTCAGGGAAAATAGAGACTGTCCCTTGAATACGCTAGTTCGGTGCTACCCATGATACAATAAACAGGTAGACGCAGGAATAAAAAGCAACCCTGCTATGTATTTTGCTGGTCGGTAAATTGTCAACAATTTCTTGTGTCAAAGTGAGGGAAATAATGGCTGGTTATTGCTGCAAAGTTTGTTGCGCTGATACCATGAATAAATCGCATTGCCGGTATCAGCGCAATGTGTTAACGCAATTGCGCATAGTATTATTTTGGCACTGCTCAATTGTATTTTTGCTCAGAACAAAGGCTGGTACCAATTTGGTGGTAGCGCAGTTTAAAAAGCACCACCAATCTTAAGATAAGGAATCCGAACTCTAAACCTAACCTGAAAATTATAAGAAAAACAATTTTTGCTCCTGTTTAGGAGACACCGAGCTCAAAGCCAAACATTTTCATCGTTTAAAACAAAAATAAATTATTCAAATATTATTTATAAATTTTCAATGGTTTTATACATGGCACAGCGATATCAACGCAATAACACTAAGGCACCCAACGTTACTCAGCTTTCATATAAGAAGTTGACATTTTGTTATTGTTTACATGTGCACAAAAATATAAGAAATTCAAATTAATGCTTTTGCAGCAAATTTATATTATTTTGCGAGTTCCGTGGTTAGGTTTAGAAGTCTGGCGGTGATATATGAATTAAAAAGATGTGATAGATTGAGTGCTTCACCAAAATGGTAAATCTTTTTAGTTAGAACCTGAGCCTCTAGAGAAAGGCTTTTTCCAAGTCCCACTCCCTTTTGAGAACTGTAAAATAACTTTTCCCGATCGTTTCACTTGTGAACATCTTTTTCTCATTCCACAAACACTTTTGTGAATTTTATTTTATAGTAATAAGCCGAAAAGATATAAATTAGAAAATTACTGCTCAATGTAAACAAAACAAAAATGTAAACAAAACAAAAATATAAACAGACATTGACAATCGGAAAACCACTTCGAATGAAAAAAATAAAAAATGCAACTCTGATGCGGTTACCTGTTAATTGTACCATGGTGCTACCAATTTGGTGACTGGCTCTGAACTAGTGCACAAGAAATGCAGGGGGAGCAACTTTGTATATTGATGCTTACATGTTTGTATCGAATTACCATCACACGTCAAACCAACTCTTGCTAAGTAATCGATTATTTACATGCTCTAGAATCAGCTGTTGTTGCACATAACTACGCATTGTTAGAAATTTGCGAGCTTTGTGAAAAGTAAAAAATTGTTTCGAGTAAAATATTTTATTAAAATAAGTAAGCGACACATTCGACGACTCGTAAAATAACAAAGAGATGAGTACCTGGCTAGGTTGGATGATTTCAGTGTTAGTGCAGTTGAAAGTGATAGTGTAGAATTAGTGGAAATAGAAACGCCCACAATAGACGTGGCGCCAGCAAGTGAGGATGTTTCAGGCAGTGTTAGTTTTAGCTTGGATGGTGACTTGAAAACTAAATTAAAAAATTGGTACATAGAGTGCCAACCAACACGAAAATGTGTGGAAGGAATACCTAGGATTTTAAAAAGTGAAAACTTAGATGTTCCTCTTAGTGCGGAGACTCTTATAGGTCAACACAGGCAGTGGGCTCTTATTGAAAATGAATCGCCCGGCTTTTATTGCCACTTAGGTGTCAAAAAACAGTTAGAGAAATTGGCGAACAAACTAGTAGGTCATGATTCCATATACTTGGATGTGAATATTGATGGTATTCCACTTTTTCGTAGCTCACGTTCTCAGTTGTGGCCAATTTTGCTTTGGATTGTAAATTTGAAAAATGCATCTGTTTTTTGTGTAGGAGTTTACTTGGGTTCGCAAAAGCCTAATAGCGTTGAAAAGTATTTGACTGCATTTACAGAAGAAATGAAATGCTTCCTTGAGAATGGAGTGGAATTGGCTGGAAAAACACTTAGAGTAAGAATTCGCTCCATTGTTTGTGATGCTCCAGCAAAAGCGTTTATATGTGGCATTCCAGGCCATACATCATCGTTCGGTTGCGAAAAATGTACCCAAGTTGGACAAAAAGTTGTAAACACTTTAGTATATAGCGTAGAAAGTGGGGAATTGATAAGCGATGCACAGTTTTCTAGTAGGACATTTGAAAACCATCATATTCCGAAATTTCGACACAAACCAACACCTCTAGAACAATTAGGTGTAAACATGATTAGTCAGGTAGCTATAGATAGTATGCATCTTATTGACTTGGGTGTTATGCGAAAATTCCTCCTGCGAATTTGGCAGGACAAAATAAATATTAAGGTACCCAAAGAGGACAGGCATACCACTATACGCTTGGAGTGTCTTAAACCTTACATAACAAAGGAGTTTGTAAGAAAACCTAGAGGATTTGCAGAAATTTACCATTGGAAGGCTGTCGAGTTTCGCCAATTCCTTTTATATACTGGTATTGCTGTTATTAAAGATATCGTGGCTTCTGACATTTATTATGAGTTCCTGCTTTTGCACTGTGCCTGTAGACTATTGTTTTGCCCAAAAAGTTAATTGGCGAACATAGACATAGCTCATTCTATGTTAGCATTATTTGTACAAAATTTCCCAATTATTTTTGGTGGAACAAGCGTCACTTACAATGTTCATCACTTACTGCACTTGACAGAAAATATCAAGTAAATAGGTCTAATATCAGGATCATCCGCTTACGACTTTGAAAATTATTTGCAACTGTTAAAAAAATATGTAAGAAAACCTACGCAAATATTACAACAGCTATATAAAAAGATTACAAATGAAACCTTGGTCATAAAACCTCAAAGTAATGGATTGAACAAAACAAGGCATGGAATCTATAACTATTTTCAAAACGACTGTCTTTTCTCTTCGAAATTTCCCGACAATTACTGCCTTGTTAAACCAAATATACCTATACAAATTCAGCGATTCTCGTTTGAAAATGGAGGCTCAGTTATAGGAAAAAGACTTACGGGTATGGAAAGCTTTTTCGACGAGCCTGTAGACTCGGCAACTTAAGGGATATATATAGCAGATCCTAAACCTACAGAAGATGAAACAGTATTTTCTGTTAACGAAATTGAGGGCAAACTTGTATGTCTACCTCACAATGGTCGCTTACTCATTATCCCTCTTTTACATGGCTTTTCCTAATATTTTTAATAATCTTGTTTAAGTTAAATAATTCGAAAAAACCCCTTTAAAAACAAAAATGTCAACAAACAGCAAAATACGCAAATTGAGTATCAAACGTCTTGTGTCTAAGGTAAGTAAAAGCATTTACATACTATATTTTATACATACATGTATATGTAGTAAGGCCCCTCACGCTCCATACAAAAAAAAAAATGGACACCCTGTTTCCATCGGAATTATAAACTTCAATGTATTCTACGACCTTTGTCAAAATATTTCGAAAAAATATTAAAATTTACCGGAGCTAAACCGATCCGATTTAATCATATTTCGAGGGGTAGGTTTGTGGAAAACTTTAATAACTCAGCCAATTATTGACGGATTTGGACGATTAGGATATCATTTGAAAGGTATTTTCGAGACGTTGGCATTTCTGCAAAATTTAACCCTGTTTGGTCCAATTTTACATATTGCGAATATTAGCACACAGGTATACAATAACAGTATTGATACAATTTTTAAACTTTTTTATGCTTACATTTTGCACTCCATCATCTCAGATGCTTTTTATTAAAAAATATTTTTTCATACTCCTTTTATACATAAAAAAAGATATTTTTAGCGTTTTTTTAACGCGGTTTAGCTCCGGTAAATCTTAATATTTTTTCGAAATATTTTGGGGGAGTCCTTAGAAAAGAGTGAATTTTGAAATTCCGGTGGAAACAGTGAAACTTTTCTTGGCGAGGCACCTTAATATGTAGTTATTTGAATGAAATTTTTTTAACTACAGAAGCCAATCCACCGACCAATCAATGCCCACTGCTAACAACAACAACAACAAATAATCAATGCCAGAATTGCTCAACTTTGTTGCAAAAAATAGAAAACTTAAAAGGTATATTAACTACACCGTCAATTATATGCATACATAAATACATATGTTTTTACATATCTATAGTCATCATGTACATACATATCTATACATATATACAAACATACATATCTTTATTTTATTACAGATCAAACGGATAAGTTTAAGAAATCATTGGAAACCCAAACGGAATCATCTGAAAGTATGGAAAAATAAAGGTTTTAAAAATAAATATTACAACTTTATTCTTATTTTCAGAAAATCATCGCGCACAAAATGCGGCAATAATGTCGGTGTTGGCAGAGTTAAAAGTTGACGTTCAGAAACTTATTAAGCAGGATTCATTCAATGAGCCAGTTCTTGGAGTTTTTCCTCTATTGACAGATGATGGGTTGACAGCCATAGAAACCAAAATATGCCAAGAAAATAGGGAAATTTATGTAAGCTGAAGTTATTGTTTGTATAAAAAATATACGGTAGTATTTAAGTATTATTATGAAATTAAGACTTTGGTTGCCAACGTATCACCGGTAGCCAACGTAATTAGCATTATTACTATTTTCGTTAAATATACTATTTTTATTATTAGTCTTTTTACTACCTCTTATTATGATACATCCACACTTTATATATATTTTTACAGAGTTCGACAATGAGAAAGCTCTTGTAACATGCGCCAAGAAAATATTTAAAAAATCATAATTTCACATAAATTGGATGGGACTCACGGCAAAAAAAAGCCTTAAATCGTACACAAACTTCTACGCCGCCCTTTTAGGTATTTTAATAACAGCCACCATTTACCGTATTATAATATATTTTCCAAATACATAGATGCCATTTCACATTTGCCCACATCTGGACAGGCCGAGGTGCAATTGCGAGATGCTTTTAGGCTTCACAAAAAGCGATACTTTAAAAATCTAAGCTCATCGAAAAAATAAGAGACTTATATGACTAACTCATGAAAATATGTATATTTTTTTGTTTCTGCTAATCGACTATTTAGCTAGTAATTTTTCAGATTTGAATTCGATGAAATAATGTATTTTTTTTTATTTCACTTCAATGGTTACAGATAGAAAAGAACTGCACTCGATTGGAAAATTTATTAATTAAATTTTTTTCACAGAAATTTAATTAAAACGATAATAAAATGGAGACATATGTACATACGTATGTATATGTATGTAAATAACAAATTGAAATGTGTACATATGTATATTCTAAAACATATTTTTTAAAAAATTTCATGAATATTTAATTTAATTTTTATATACATAAGTTAAATAATATGATTACAGTTCCTTTTTGCTATACTATATTAATGTTGAATCTGGGATATAGTCTACACCTTATAACTGTGTTCTTGAGAAATTGTACGATCTCGTAAAACCTTTTACCATTTTATAGCTTAGAGGTTTAAGTACTAGCTGTAGTTAAAAACTAAAAGATATAAAAAAAATAATTAATTAATATGAGTACGTTTCGATTAGAATTTATGAAACATTAATTTGAATTGCTTGTTTTGTTTATACCTATATGCACATAAGAATGTGATGATATATGTACATACATTCTATTTCGCTTATTTTTTTAATAAAAGGCATCGTTTGTAAAAAAAAATATTGCTTGTATTTTATAGAGCTAGATAAAAGTCTTCCATAGTTATCTACTGTGGATTTAGTTCCTAACTAGAAATTCTAGAACTAACCTACAACTGTTGACTTTGGGACAAGTCCACAACTAACCACCTTTGTAGCAGTCCAAAACTATCCACTTCTGGTCTAGCGAAGAGCCGCTTACGTTAGCACCAGATAAGAGCTAGTTCGAAAGTTATGCAGTGGGTGGTAATTGCCACTTCCTAGGACATCGCCATGTAAAAGTAGACAGTTGAAAGCATTGCTTGGGGATAGATCAGGAGCTTGTACCGTACACAGAGTGGATAGCTCGACGCTAGTTCTGTGCTAGTTCTATTCCCTGCAGGGTCAGTTATCGATCAATTTACCGAAACCTATCGAAGTCCAAATGAAAACTGCGCCTTCTCCTTTCGTTTTATACCCATATTATAGAGTAATGTTAAGTTTTTTGGGCAATCACCGATAACTCAGTTATCGATAAATTTATCGAAATAGATCGAAGTCCAAATGAAACCTGGAGCTATCCCCTTTCGTTTGATACCCATATTATAATGTAATATAGAGGTTTTCGGGCAGTCGCATTTTGACCGATGACTCAGTTATCGATCAATTTAGCGAAACCTATCGAAGTACAAATGAAAACTGCGGCCTTCTCCTTTCGTTTTATGCCCATATTATAGAGTAATGTTAAGTTTTTTGGGCAATCACCGATAACTCAGTTATCGCTAAATTTATCGAAATAGATCGAAGTCCAAATGAAACCTGGGGCCTTCCCCTTTCGTTTGATACCCATATTGTAGGGCAAGTTTAAGGTTTTTGGGCAATCACATTTTTACCGATAACTCAGTTATCGATCAATTTACCGAAACCTATCGAAGTCCAAATGAAAACTGCGGCCTTCTCCTTTCGTTTTATATCCATATTATAGAGTAGGGCCGGGCAGCAGAGAAGCACGTTCGCGACAGAGCGTGCTGAAAATACACAAAGTGCAAAGAGATTACAATTGTCATGTACGTATATGAGTTTTAAATACGAGAGTTGCCACATAATAATATTTATCTCTTTGTTGAAGTCTTTTTTAAAGTATACATTTTTTATCTCCAGAGAAAGTTCAAGTTCGGGTAAGTCGAACATAATATACCCCGCTGTGTACTTGAAATACACTACTTATACATCTGCAAATTTACATCACAAAAAAATTCGTAAAGTACTGTTTTGGTAAAGTGGTGGGAGTAGTTGTGCAAGTGGCGCAAATTTTCCATTTCCATTTGAATATCTATAGGAGTGGACATGGAAATTAACCGCTCTTACCCAGAAATCATTGATAGTGGGAAAGTAGTAAATTTCTTAGCGATACGTGAATGTTTTTCGATTTATTGCTTTCAAAGTTTTGTAAAAGGCTAAGATAAAAATGGGCGGGACAAGCCTATTTAAAAAATTGTATCTATTTCTGTTTAGTGTCAAAACCCTCCCCATTAAGAAAAAATTTATGTCGAATATGATTCATATACACAGAAATAATGCGCATAAAAGTGGTGGCCAAACTAACACTTTCATCTGTCTCAAATATATGAAGAGGTAAAACAAATGCTCCAAGACCTTTTAATTTATTAGCAAAAGGTCCGGGTACCTGGTGAAATTATGTTATCAATGATTGAAATGGAAAACGTGTGTCTAAAAAAATTATTTTCAATTATTGAGGGAAAAATTTCATATGGGGTTTTGACGATCAAAATGCTGTCAGGATTATACATATATGTATGTATGTATACTAGAGTGGCCCTTATTTTGCGAAATCGGAAATGTCTAGGTGTTCCCCCCTGAAATGGTTGTATGTGATAAAAAAAGAGCTCCCTAAAAATTTCCACCCGATTGAACAACTCTAACCCGTGCCACAAACGGCCCGAAGTTCGAGCATTGGCAGCATCACTTCCAGTAAGTGCTGCTTTGGCTAGTCACGCAAACGTTTCGCTGTTGTGCATGCAAACAGAGGTGCCAGTAAAGAAAAAAGATCTACCATTCATGTAAAAAAAACTTTCAAATTTGGAAAAATCTAGCCGTATCTATATATCAGATAACCTATTAACACCCATTGTACCCATACAGCTTAGAACACAAGTGAATTCATCAGTTGCAGACTTAAAATGCCCCTGAACCCCTTGTGAGAACACCCATTTGCTGGAAATCGGAAAAAAAATATTTTTTTGTGTTTAATTTATTATTTAACCAAAAATTAATTAACTGTGTAAGAAGGTATTCCTGCCGGCAGATTTAATGCTGGGCATTAATGGGTTAACTCAAGAAAACAGCTTTTTTTTAATCCATGTCGTATAAACTTAATGTAATACTCTTTTTGTAAAATTACAAAAAATCTACCAAATGCAAATATCTGATCTTTCTACTAAATTACAATTTTTTTACCAATATTGGCAGATTTATACCGAAATAGTAACACTGCATGCAAAACAAAGTTAATTATTTTATAAATTTTTTTACCTACATATGTATATGTACATGAATTATGTAAACATATGCATATGTCTGTTGAATCACCTTCATACCAGCACCCAAGAGTGGTAAATGGCTTGGTTCATTATTTCAATACGTTTGTGGCACGGGTTAACGTTGGTCAATTAAGCCCAAATTTTGTGAGGATTATTTGCTCCTTATATATAACAATTTCAGGGGGTAACACCTTAAAAATTTTACAATTTTTTTTTCCATACAAATAAGGGCCACTCTAATGTATACATATATTTGAAGTTTTATCTGTAATTTGATTAATGGGTCGAATTGAATACGTGCTTCATAAATATATGCAGGCTATTTTTTTCTGCTAAATAGTCCAAAAATTTAATATGAATAAAAGTCCGAATAATTTGCACGATGAGATTGTTTGAAAAATTACTACGGAAAATAGGGAATTAAAGGAAGAATTGGGGGAAAATTATTTGAAAGAGTGGGAGTTCCTGATGAGTAATCCTTGCTCAATATTCCTATTACTCACATTTGAGAATGTGCACAGTGTCACAAAGTACATAAAAACTATTGCTTATTTTACTTCAAATTTCTTTATTTCAAAAAATTCATATTAAAAGTCGTGTGTGTGTGTAAATTAATTGATACGAAAAGAAAACATATTGTTTTTTGTTTTTTATTGCTTTTGGGTTAACTCCTTTATATTTGGACATATGTATATCCTGCGCTGCAGCTAATCGCATGATATTTTTTAAATTAATATCTGAGATACTAGTTCTTAGCCTACTTTTATTAAGTTTCATCAATGAGAAAAATTGTTCACATGTATATGTCGAGCCAAACATTGCTATAACTTCGGCAGCAAACTCTCGTAAATTGGGAAATTTTTCCCTTTATAGAAATCAATAATGCAAGTTGATTCTCCATAATCAGCTTTAATTCTGGTGTCACATTGTAGGTCAATCAATTCCATCTGTATGAGTATCCCCGCAATCCTAAACGATAAGGCATTTCGGAAAATTTATAGTGGGACTAGGAAGGTACTTTAAAACTAACTTATGAATTAAATTTTTGACAAATAAAACCTTAGTTTTACCTTCTTTTTTAAACTAAGTTGTATATTTTGCGTCCGTACGCTTGAGCAAAAAATACATTTTTTCAACACGACTTTGAACCTCAGCGGATTAAGTTTTTGAGAAATTTTTCATGACAGCTATGACAGATCAAGGGATATAGTAGATGGAATAATTGATTTTTGGTTTCTTATTAATCATATTACAACATAATACAAAAATTTTTGTAAATGCACAGAAAATTATTTTTTTCCAAAAATAGAAGTTATGTTGAAAGACCGTCAATATCTTGTAATCTAGTAGTTAAATTTAGTCAATAGTTTGCGCCAAAGAAGAAGATATATGTGGCCACAGATTGGCATCAATAAAAGTTTTCTAAACAGAAATTTAGTTTTTTGGTCTTGGTTTACGATTTCACGGAAATGACCATATACATATGTATACTAGCAGACCCGGCAGACGTTGTTCTGCCTGACCAGTGACTTCCTTTGAAATACATTTTCAAATATTTTTCTATTCCATTCCATTTATTGCAGTGCTTTAGGATATACAATGTTTCCGGTTTTAACGTCTTTGTATAAACAAATAAATTTTTTGGATGTGCAACTCAAAAAACGGATCTTTTCAACTCAATGGGTATGAAAAAAACCATTATGCGCTGCTGAGCAGATGTCTAGTTAGTATTTATTTAATTATATCCTATACCTACCATTTAACGCCACTATTATGATTTTATGGAAATCCTATAATACTCTGGATATGTATAAACGGCAATAACAAACATAAAAAATTAAGTGCTTTGATTAAGATTTAAGAACGTTAAAATGTCACTAAAGCAAATACATTCAGGGATATAACGAATTGAAATATTACTTAGCTTGTGGTCTTGGAACTGCCCACTTTTCCCAAAAATTTACAAATGTAGCCTATGTACATATGTCGTACCCAACGAAGATTTTAACGTATTGGAAAAGTTTAAAACAGATCAACAGGTGCCACGCCCACATTTCCCAAATTATATAATTCTTGACCAAGGGACACACATATCCAAAAATCATTAGTTTAGACCAAAAATATTCAAAGTTATAATGATTTAAATTTTATATAGCCTGGGGGCGTGGCACAACAATCTTCTGAACCAATCTGGAAATTTAGAGAAGATCGACCATAAACTTTGAACTTATTGAAGTACAAACAAAACACAAAACATGTGGGCGTGGCACCGCCCACTTTTCCAAAACTATATACATCTTAACTAAAGGACACACATATCCAAAAATCTTTAATTTAGACCAAATATATTCAGAGTTATGAAGAATTTAAATTTTATATAGCCTGGGGGCGTGGCACTGGCTACTTTTCCAAAAATTGATATAGCCTGAATCGTACAAAACAATTTTCTTAACCAATCTTGAAAGTTTAAAAGAGATCGACCATAAACTTTGAACATTATTGAAGTACAAACAAAATACAAAACATGTGGGCGTGGCACCGCCCACTTTTCCAAAATTATATACATCTTGACTAAAGGATACACATATCCAAAAATCTTTAATTTAGACCCAATATGTTCAGAGTTATGAAGAATTTAAATTTTATATAGCCTGGGAGCACCGCCTACTTTTCCAAAAATTGATATAGCCTGAATCGTACACAACAATCTTCTGAACCAATCTGGAAAGTTTAGAAGAGATCGACCATAAACTTTGGACGTTATTGAAGTACAAACAAAACACAAAATATGTGGGCGTGGCACCACCCATTTTTCCAAACTTACATAAATCTTGACCAAAGGACACACATATCCAAAAATCATTAATTTAGACCAAATATGTTCAGAGTTATAAGGAATTTAAATTTTATTTAGCTTGGGGGCGTGGCACCGCCCACTTTTCCAAAAATTAATATAGCCTAAATCGTACACAACAATCTTCTGAACCAATCTGGAAAGTTTAGAAGAGATCGACCATAAAGTTTGGACGTTATTGAAGTACAAACAAAACACAAAATATGTGGGCGTGGCACCACCCATTTTTCCAAACTTACATAAATCTTGACCAAAGGACACACATCCAAAAATCATTAATTTGGACCAAATATGTTCAGAGTTATGAAGAATTGTAGTTTTATATAGCCTGGCACGCCCACTTTTCCAAAAATTAATATAGCCTATGCTTTAACCCATGATCCCAAGAATATACTGTGAAAATTTCATAAAAATCGGTTGAGTACTTTGGACGCCTATAAAGGAAACACAGACACACATTCATTTTTATTTATAAGATAGATAGATATGCTGATACCCACATATTTTTTTAAATTTATTTAAGAAAAAAAATTTCATAGGTTCCTCCCTAAAAATTAGTATATCTATCACACATTTTGGTCGCTATCTAGGAAACGGGGTCCCATATTGGACTTTGAACCACTTCCTATTAAAACCCTCATCAACACCTTTCATTTGTGCAAACACTTTTTAGAGTCACACCTAGTCCACATTTTGGTGAATATCTCGGAAATGGGGTCCCATATGGGACTTTGAACCACTTCCGTTTTAAACTGTCATCAACAGCTTTAATTTGGTACCCATATTGTGTAAAGACTTTTTAGGGGCACACCTGGTCCACATCTTGGTCAATATCTAGGAAACGGGGTCCCATATTGGACTTTGAACCACTTGCTATTAAAACCCTCATCAACACCTTTCATTTGGTACCATATTGCGCAAACACTTTTTAGAGTCACACCTGGTCCACATTTTGGTGAATATCTCGGAAATGGGGTCCCATATTGGACTTTGAACCACTTCCTATTAAAACCCTCAACAACACCTTTCATTACGTACCGTGTTGTGCAAACACTTTTTAGAGTCACGCCTGGTCCACATTTTGGTCGATATCTCGGAACCGGGTTCCCATATGGGACTTTGAACCACTTCCTCTTAAACCCCTCATTAACACCTTTCATTTGGTACCCATATTGAGCAAACACTTTTTTTAGAGTCACTCCTGGTCCACATTTTGGTCGCTATCTCGGAAACGGGGTCCCATATGGGACTTTGAACCACTTCCTGTTAAAACCCTCATAAACACCTTTCATTTGGTACCCATATTGTGTAAACACTCTTTAGAGTCACGCCAGGTCCACATTTTGGTCGATATCTCGGAAACAGGATCCCATATGGGACCTTGAGCCACTTCCTGTTAAAAACCTCATCAACACCTTTTATTCGATACCCATATTGTGTAAACACCTTCTAGGGTCACCCCTGGTCCATATTTTGGTCGATATCTCGGGAAACGGGTCGCATAGGGCCTTGAAACTTCATATAAACCATAAATGGACCACTGCCCTCGTAGTGTATAAGTTTGGTTGATATCGCACTACTCGTTTATGAGTAGTTCGGCGACGTACATATACGGGGACTTATTTTTATATGTATAGCCTAGCAGACCCGGCAGACGTTGTTCTGCCTGACCAGTGACTTCCCTAGAAATACATTTTCAAATATTTTTCTTTAACTTTTAACATTCCATTTATTGCAGTGCTTTAGGATATACAATGTTTCTGGCTTTAAAGTCTTTGGTATAAACAAATAAATTTTTTGGATGTCCAACTCAAAAAACGGATCTTTTGAACTCAATGGGTATGACAAAAACCATTATGCGCTGCTGAGCAGATGTATAGTTAGTACTTGTGGGACCGTCCACTTTTCCCAAATTATATCCATTTTGACTAAAGGACATACATATCCAGAAAGAGTTATGATGTATTTAAATTTTATATAGCCTGGGGGCGTGGCACCGCCTACTTTTCCAAAAATTGATATAGCCTATAAATCTTGACTAAAGGACACACATATCCAGAAATCATTAATTTAGACCAAATATGTTCTGAGCTATGAAGAATTTAAATTTTATATAGCCTGGGGGCGTGGCACCGCCTACTTTTCCAAAAATTGATATAGCCTAAATCGTACACAACAATCTTCTGAACCAATCTTGAAGGTTTAAAAAAGATCGACTATAAACTTTGGACATTATTGAAGTACAAACAAAACACAAAAAATGTGGGCGTGGCACCGCCCACTTTTCTAAAATTACATAAATCTTGACCAAAGGACACACATATCCAGAAATAATTAATTTAGACCAAATATGTTCAGAGCTATGAAGAATTTAAATTTTATATAGCCTGGGGGCGTGGCACCGCCTACTTTTCCAAAAATTGATATAGCCTAAATCGTACACAACAATCTTCTGAACCAATCTTGAAAGTTTAAAAGAGATCGACCATAAACTTTGGACATTATTGAAGTACAAACAAAACACAAAAAATGTGGTCGTGGCACCGCCCACTTTTCCAAAATTACTTAAATCTTGACCAAAGGAAACAAATATCTAAAAATCATTAATTTAGACCAAATATGTTCAGAGTTATGAAGAATTGTAATTTTATATAGCCTGGGGGCGTGGCACCGCCAAAATTTCCAAAAATTAATATAGCCTATGCTTTAACCCATGATCCCAAGAATATACTGTGAAAATTTCATAAAAATCGGTTGAGTACTTTGGACGCCCATAAAGGACACACAGACACACATTCATTTTTATTTATAAGATGGGTTTGTTATTATAATTTGGGGAATCACCAAAAATTCTCTTTATATTTCTTCTCTTTTGTCGAAGGCTTATGCATCTCTTAGTCAAAATACATTTTCTCTACGTTGAGTTCATACACACACGCACATACATTTTTGTTCCGCTGTAGCTTGAGTTTGATCTATGAAAATTCTTATGATTGGATTGTTTGAAGCTTTTATAAATTTCATCCTAGAAATAAGGGGCTTTAGGTTTTGAAAATGGAAAAAATGAAAACGCCACTTGGTTTATTTTTGGGAAAACTTGCTTCTTAAAAAAATTTCATAAAAATTGGGCCATCACTTTTCGAGATTAGCCGTTACGAATATTTTCATATAAGCAATTTTATATAATTAGTATAGATAAGGCAAACAGCTCTATGAAAAAGCTTTTGTATAATAATTTTTTTCTTGAATTCAGATGAATCTAAAATTCACTCTAAGCGGACACAGTCATCAACACTTTTGATATGATAGCTATATTATATGAGCTTATTCTTGGGTCAGCCTTGGTCCACCTAATGGTCAATTTCTTGGAAACGGGTTCGCAGATGAACCTGAAAACTGTTCCTTGTGAAAACTCTCATCCACACCTTTAATTTGATACGTACATTGTTAAAATACATTCGGGGTATCTGGTCCACATTTCGGTCAATATCTCAGGATTCCAGAAACTTTTTTAACTTTTTCTTTCTGAAAAACCTTCTCGGGGCACAAACAAATACAAAAAAAAACAAGTAGGAAAGGGCTGTCTTCGGCTGTGCCAAAGGCTTTATACCTTTCATGAATACGCATATCTTTTTTAAGTGTCCTACATGGCCAAACCACATTTATCGGAGCAATC
Organism: Sphenella marginata; assembly: GCA_951509765.1. Classification (NCBI taxonomy): domain Eukaryota; kingdom Metazoa; phylum Arthropoda; class Insecta; order Diptera; family Tephritidae; genus Sphenella; species Sphenella marginata. The sequence goes on along the minus strand of OX608078.1, from coordinate 66,165,295 downwards.
GGTTATATGGAAGCTATATGTTATGTTACTCCGATCTGTATGATTTTCATTACACACATCACATTTATAATAAGTACCAACCTTGCAAAATTTTACGTTCCTAGCTTATTAACTGCAAAACTTATAGCCCAAAACCCATTTATCGAAACTATCGATTATATGGGAGCTATATGTTTTGTTGGTCCGATCAGGGTGATTTTCACCACACAGGTTACAAATATAATATGTACCAAACCCGCGAAATTTCGCTATCCTGATTCGCTCTTTTTGATTGCAAGAGTTATAGGCCAAAACCCATTTATCGGAACAATCGATTGTATGGGAGCTATGCGTTGTATCGGTCCGATCTTACTGTTCCGACAAATGATTAATATAATACAAAATGGCGGCTCCATACCAAATTTCATCGAGATATCTCTAAAATTGAGGGACTAGTTTGCGTTCAAACAGACAGACGGACGGACAGACGGACAGACAGACGGACAGACGGACATGGCTAAATCAACCCAGCTCGTCTCCCTGACCATTTCGGTATACTTAATGGTGGGTCTATCTCGTCTTCTTCTCACACTTACAAACATCGGACCAAAGTTATAATACCATTTCATGTTCATGAAAGGTATAATTAGTGAAATCGGTCCAACCGTTCTCAATTGATGAGTTACTATACATTTTTCAATTTCACAGTGAACACAATACCGGTTTTAATTTTGCGTTTGAAAGAACGTGCGCATAAGAAAAAATGTCACAAAATTAATGGCGATGTATGTGAAAAATGACTTCCATTATTTTCCTGCTTTCCAACTTATTTTTATATTATACCAGGGTCACCCCTGGTCCTCGTTTTTGGATATCTCGTAAGCGGGGTAGCATAGGGTCCTGAAAATCACCCCTTTTTTAAACACTCATCAGCACATTTTATTCGACACCCATATCGTATAAACACCTTCTAAGGTCACCCCTGGTCCACATTTTGGTAGATATCTCGGAAAACGGGTCGGTTGAAAATCGCCTCTTTGTTAAATACTCATCAATACCTTTTATTTGATACCCATATTGTCCCGTCTGGGGGTCACACCTGGTCCATATTTTGGGAAATTAATCGAATACGGGATCTTATATGGGACTAATAACTACACTGTGTTCAAGCGCTCGTCAACACCTTTCATTTGATACCCATATCGTACAAACACTTTCTGGAGTCACCTCTGGTCCATATTTGGGTCAATATCTCGGAAACGGGACCCCATATGGGACTCAAAACCACTCCATGTTAGAACACTCATCAATACCTTTCATTTGATACCCATATCGTACAAACACTTTCTGGAGTCACCCCCGGTCCACATTTGGGTCAATATCTCGGAAACGGGACCCCATATGGGACTCAAAACCACTCCATGTTAGAACACTCATCAATACCTTTCATTTGATACCCATATTGTACAAACACTTTCTGGAGTCACCCCTGTTCCACATTTGGGTCAATATCTCGGAAACGGGACCCCATATGGGACTCAAAACCACTCCATGTTAGAACACTCATCAATAGCTTTCATTTGATACCCACATCGTACAAACACTTTCTGGAGTTACCCCTGGTCCACATTTTGTGGAATATCTCCAAAACCTTCCCGGTTTCTTATACTTTTTTTGGCCATAAACCATGTCGGGCTCAATCAAAAACTACGTGCAAAATTTCGTTTAATTCGGTCCTGCCGTTCTGGAGTTATAGCGTCAGCAAGGAAAATAGGCTCCATTTTGATATATAGATAGTAAGGTAAATGTCCATAATTTCGTGGTACTAAGGAATTTTCTGACTTTCTACCTCTCTTGAGTAAAAACGGATGAAGGAAAACTAAAAAAGTAAATTTTTCCCATTGAGTTGATCTTTTAAGATAGCTTTCCACTTAATTTCAAACAAAACTAACAAATGTTTTATTTTATATGAATAAAAATGTGTGAGTACCTCAAATGTCCCTAATTTCGTGGCAAAAATTTTCTGATGTACCTTACTTCGTGGTAAAGTGTCCCTAATTTCGTGGTATTTGGTTAAACTCTAATTTTATGGAAAATAAAAGTTATTTTAAACGCAAATTCCTAAAGATACACAAATTTATTTATTAAAATTTATGTTCAAAAATTTTAAATCTTAAATAATTTTTTTATTGTTATTGCATTTATGAAAAGAAAGCGTTTTAAGACCAAGTAAGAAGTAAAAAATTACTAGTAAGCAGACCTGTTAAATTTGATTAGTACTTAGTAATCAATTGATTAAACGGATTTTTTAATTGTTAATGATTATTTCAATTGGTTTTCGAGAAATTAATTGATTACGATTGAAAAAAATAAAAAAAAATAAAAAAAAAACCAATCAAAAAAAATTAATTTAACTGATGTAATTTGTTACTTTTCTCAAAATTACTTTTATTTATTATTGCAAAAAATGGTTTTTTTTTTATTTTTGTGTTTTTTGGTCTTTTAAGTTTTTTTTTATTCTTTAACAAAATAAAATAACATTAAATAAAAAAGTTTGAAAACAAAAATAAACAATAAAAAAAATTAATTCAATTGATGTAACTTATTTTTTTTTATTATTTCAAAAAATGTTTTTTTTTTTAATTTTTTTGGTATTTTTTAAATTTTTTTTGTATTTCTTTAATTTTTTGATTTTTTTTTTTAATTTAATTTGGTTTTTTTATTCTTTATTTTTTATTTTTTGGTTTCTTGTTAACAATGTATGTAAATGCGCAGTATACCACGAAATTAGGGGCATGCGATAAAATTGATGTACGCAATTTCGTGGTATCGCTTTAAGAGGTAATATGAGTTTTATATTTAAATTTTTTTGTTTATTATCGCTATTCATTCATAACAAAAGCAAAAAAGTATAAATCTTGACATATTTTTTTAAATTAAATGAAAAATTATTGAATAAACAAAAGTTCTATAATGCCATTATTTCGTTAAAATGTTGTGCTTCGCAGAGCTTTTCGATTAAAATATTGACGAATGGGTTAACAAAAGTGTACCACGAAATTACGTCAAAATCTTTCTCAGGGGTTTATTTAATAATTAAAATACTTAAAATAATAGGGTATCTTATGAAATGTGAAAGAAAATAAGGAAAACATAAAGTATTATATTCCCATAATTTCGTGGGTACCACGAAATTAGGTACATCACAAAAAACATGTGTCCCTAATTTCGTGGTATTTAAATATTAAATAAAATGTAAATGAAAAGTTATTGAAATAAGTTTTGCAGTAATAAAAACATTTAAGAAATGTTAAATAAAACCAAAAAAAATTATTGTCAAAAAAAAAAATTGAAAGATACAATTTTTACAGGCTTAACAAAATCGACTGCTCTCCTTAACAGTTTCCTTAAGAGGCCTCCCTACAAAAGGCTCATTTTCTGAGCTTCCAACTTTATAATGCTTGTTATTTAATAGGTTTAATATTAAAAAATTTGTAAAATATCCATTATTACACCCGAAAAGTTAATCTTTATTACGAAATTTTCAGTTTTAAAAAAAACTCGCCAAATTCCTTGTTTGAAAGAAAAAATCGAAATACCACGAAATAACGTACTACCACGAAATTATGGACATTTACCTTAAAGAGTTGCATGCGTTAACTCTGCTACGAATAAACCAAATAACTTTCTAGTTCAACGCATAACTCGAGTTCTGCGCTGACGCCGATTGCGTTTGTTCGAATACACATACAGGAGCTAAAAGTACCCGTTTGGGCGAAAAGTGGATTAGTCCTTTTGTACCCGTTCGGGTATAAATATGTATGTATAAATATATACATATGTATGTATGTCAAACGAATGTGAGCTGACATTAACCGCATATTCCCTTGCAACTGATCCCTAACGCATCCTAAACTAATCGCATTTTTTGCCAGGTTAGGACGCGCACATACATATGTATGTACATATGTGTATGTACACATCTGCGTTGCTTTGTTTTCGAACTTGCATATGTACATACAGTCGAACTCCCATAACTCGAACTTCTATAACTCGAATTTTCTATAACTCGAACGAAAATGGTTGGCAAGTACCGTTTAGAAAGAATTTACATACAAATTTTGTTCCATAACTCGAACTTCCATAACTCGAAGTTCTCCATAACTCGAAAGAAAATCCATACACATTCCATATAAAGCATTTCTATAACTCGAAGTAACGCATATTTGACTTGAATTTCGCTTCACAATTCGGGGAAATCCCTTTTTGTACATGAAATGCTTTCTTTGGAAGTTTGCTTTGTAGTTCGGGGAATTCCTTTTTGTACATCGAATGTACGAATCGTGGCTAAAAGCAAACGATATAACAACGAATGCCAGTCCTCAAGATTATTTTGAAGTAGAAAACGAGCTTCGCACAAGGGGTTCCCTACAGAAAATGACATTGTGGAGCAATACTGCCCTGAATTGGAGGATGCAAACGTAGACGTAGCAGGAATCGAGAGTGATGAAGAGTCTTCGGAGGAAGAAACTATTAATCAGCCTTCCAGAATTGATGTAGAAAACTCTTTTCGAACATTGAGTTTATATTTGACAACCAATGACACTACTACTGATGAACACTACAAGGCCTTAAGCACATTGGAGTCCTTTTCTGCCGAAAACCACCAAAAAAAAGTTAACTTTTAGTCATTAATTTCAGAATATTTCCCTGCATTGTAACTTTCTTTAATAGTTTTTTGTAAAACAAAGTTTTAAAATAAAAATTGCCATTCAAATGTAGTTTAAAAATGCAAACATGTATGAATTTGACTTTTTTTTTACTAAACATTAAAAAATTCTATAATTCGAAGTCTCCGTAACTCGAACTTTTTTGTGGGATTTAGGCGATTCGAGTTATGGAAGTTCGACTGTACATACAATTTATGTACAGATTTTCTTGCCTAACTAAAAACTATGAGTTAACTGAGTTCACTAGTGCAACTTCATTTACTCGCACCACAATTTCTTGAACAGTGTTTACTCACAGCAAACGAGTTTGTTGCGTACTTGTGCGAGTATTTTTAGGCAAGCGCACCAGTGAGAACAACAACTAACAATATTTGCTTCATATTTTATCCGAACATGCGAGTACATATTTTTGTTGTTTGTGTGAGTTGAAGTTCAAATTTTGTATGAGTTATCAAAAGTTAACTTTTTTAGGACTTATGCAGCTCTTTAATAGATAGCAGACCCGGCAGACGCTATTGCATTTATACATATGTATCTTACCTTATTGCGTAGCACAATTTGCTCGAACTATCTTTCATACCCAGCCATAGTGTATTTCAATCTATAAATTTAGTTATTTGAACTTTGGTGAATGTGGTGAATTTCCCTACAGTTTTGATTTGATCTAAATTTTTTACCATTTATTAAGATATCATTAATGAATGTTTTAAATTTTCGTCTTTCTTAGATTTTCACTAAAGCATCTTATTAAATCGTCGAATATTCTTATTTTTTTTATTTCACGACATGCATTAAATTTTTTTAGGAGGTGACACCTAAATGAAAGAATTACCGCCAGTTAATATTTTCAAACTTACCAAAACTGCGCACTGAATTGAAAAAGGAATAGCAAATCGACATAACGTAATTTAACTCTTGTAATTAGTTTATCCATTCAGGCGTGATGTGATGACCAAGGGAAATGGATTCATTTTTATAAATAGACTAGCAGACCCGGCAGACGTTGTTGTGCCTGACCAGTGACTTCCCTAGAAATACATTTTCAAATATTTTTCTTTAACTTTTAACATTCCATTTATTGCAGTGCTTTAGGATATACAATGTTTCTGGCTTTAAAGTCTTTGGTATAAACAAATAAATTTTTTGGATGTCCAACTCAAAAAACGGATCTTTTGAACTCAATGGGTATGACAAAAACCATTATGCGCTGCTGAGCAGATGTATAGTTAGTACTTGTGGGACCGTCCACTTTTCCCAAATTATATCCATTTTGACTAAAGGACACACATATCCAGAAAGAGTTATGAAGTATTTAAATTTTATGTAGCCTGGGGGCGTGGCATTGGGTACTTTTCCAAAAATTGATTGGCCTGAATCGTACACAACAATTTTCTTAACCAATCTTGAAAGTTTAAAAGAGATCGACCATAAACTTTGGACATTATTGAAGTACAAACAAAACACAAAAAATGTGGCCGTGGCACCGCCCACTTTTCCAAAATTACATAAATCTTGACCAAAGGACACACATATCCAGAAATCATTAATTTAGACCAAATATGTTCAGAGCTATGCAGAATTTAAATTTTTTTTAAAAATTGATTGGCCTGAATCGTACACAACAATTTTCTTAACCAATCTTGAAAGTTTAAAAGAGATCGACCATAAACTTTGGACATTATTGAAGTACAAACAAAACACAAAAAATGTGGGCGTGGCACCGCCCACTTTTCCAAAGTAACATAAATTTTGACTAAACGACACACATATCCAGAAATCATTAATTTAGACCAAATATGTTCAGAGCTATGAAGAATTTAAATTTTATATAGCCTGGGGGCGTGGCACCGCCTACTTTTCCAAAAATTTATATAGCCTAAATCGTACACAACAATCTTCTGAAACAATCTTGAAAGTTTAAAAAAGATCGACCATAAACTTTGGACATTATTGAAGTACAAACAAAACACAAAAAATGTGGGCGTGGCACCGCCCACTTTTCCAAAATAAAATAAATATTGACTAAACGACACACATATCCAGAAATCATTAATTTAGACCAAATATGTTCAGAGCTATGAAGAATTTAAATTTTATATAGCCTGGGGGCGTGGCACCGCCTACTTTTCTAAAAATTGATATAGCCTAAATCGTACACAACAATCTTCTGAACCAATCTTGAAAGTTTAAAAGATATCGACCACAAACTTTGGACATTATTGAAGTACAAACAAAACACAAAAAATGTGGCCGTGGCACCGCCCACTTTTCCAAAATTACATAAATCTTGACCAAAGGACACACATATCCAGAAATCATTAATTTAGACCAAATATGTTCAGAGCTATGCAGAATTTAAATTTTTTTTAAAAATTGATTGGCCTGAATCGTACACAACAATTTTCTTAACCAATCTTGAAAGTTTAAAAGAGATCGACCATAAACTTTGGACATTATTGAAGTACAAACAAAACACAAAAAATGTGGCCGTGGCACCGCCCACTTTTCCAAAATTACATAAATCTTGACCAAAGGACACACATATCCAGAAATCATTAATTTAGACCAAATATGTTCAGAGCTATGCAGAATTTAAATTTTTTTTAAAAATTGATTGGCCTGAATCGTACACAACAATTTTCTTAACCAATCTTGAAAGTTTAAAAGAGATCGACCATAAACTTTGGACATTATTGAAGTACAAACAAAACACAAAAAATGTGGGCGTGGCACCGCCCACTTTTCCAAAATAACATAAATTTTGACTAAACGACACACATATCCAGAAATCATTAATTTAGACCAAATATGTTCAGAGCTACATATGAAGAATTTAAATTTTATATAGCCTGGGGGCGTGGCACCGCCTACTTTTCCAAAAATTGATATAGCCTAAATCGTACACAACAATCTTCTGAACCAATCTTGAAAGTTTAAAAAAGATCGACCATAAACTTTGGACATTATTGAAGTACAAACAAAACACAAAAAATGTGGGCGTGTCACCGCCCACTTTTCCAAAATTACATAAATCTTGACCAAAGGACACACATATCCAGAAACCATTAATTTAGACCAAATATGTTCAGAGCTACATATGAAGAATTTAAATTTTATATAGCCTGGGGGCGTGGCACCGCCTACTTTTCCAAAAATTGATATAGCCTAAATCGTACACAACAATCTTCTGAACCAATCTTGAAAGTTTAAAAGAGATCGACCATAAACTTTGGACATTATTGAAGTACAAACAAAACACAAAAAATGTGGGCGTGGCACCGCCCACTTTTCCAAAATTACATAAATCTTGACCAAAGGACACACATATCCAGAAATCATTAATTTAGACCAAATATGTTCAGAGCTATGAAGAATTTAAATTTTATATAGCCTGGGGGCGTGGCACTGGCTACTTTTCCAAAAATTGATATAGCCTGAATCGTACACAACAATCTTCTTAACCAATCTTGAAAGTTTAAAAAAGATCGACCATAAACTTTGGACATTATTGAAGTACAAACAAAACACAAAAAATGTGGGCGTGGCACCGCCCACTTTTCCAAAATAACATAAATTTTGACTAAAGGACACACATATCCAAAAATCTTTAATTTAGACCAAATATGTTCAGAGTTATGAAGAATTTAAATTTTATATAGCCTGGGGGCGTGGCACCGCCTACTTTTCCAAAAATTGATATAGCCTAAATCGTACATAACAATCTTCTGAACCAATCTTGAAAGTTTAAAAGAGATCGACCATAAACTTTGGACATTATTGAAGTACAAACAAAACACAAAAAATGTGGGCGTGGCACCGCCCACTTTTCCAAAATAACATAAATTTTGACTAAAGGACACACATATCCAAAAATCTTTAATTTAGACCAAATATGTTCAGAGTTATGAAGAATTTAAATTTTATATAGCCTGGGGGCGTGGCACTGGCTACTTTTCCAAAAATTGATATAGCCTGAATCGTACACAACAATCTTCTTAACCAATCTTGAAAGTTTAAAAAAGATCGACCATAAACTTTGGACATTATTGAAGTACAAACAAAACACAAAAAATGTGGGCGTGTCACCGCCCACTTTTCCAAAATTACACAAATCTTGACTAAAGGACACACATATCCAGAAATCATTAATTTAGACCAAATATGTTCAGAGCTACATATGAAGAATTTAAATTTTATATAGCCTGGGGGCGTGGCACCGCCTACTTTTCCAAAAATTGATATAGCCTAAATCGTACACAACAATCTTCTGAACCAATCTTGAAAGTTTAAAAGAGATCGACCATAAACTTTGGACATTATTGAAGTACAAACAAAACACAAAAAATGTGGGCGTGGCACCGCCCACTTTTCCAAAATTACATAAATCTTGACCAAAGGACACACATATCCAGAAACCATTAATTTAGACCAAATATGTTCAGAGCTACATATGAAGAATTTAAATTTTATATAGCCTGGGGGCGTGGCACCGCCTACTTTTCCAAAAATTGATATAGCCTAAATCGTACACAACAATCTTCTGAACCAATCTTGAAAGTTTAAAAGAGATCGACCATAAACTTTGGACATTATTGAAGTACAAACAAAACACAAAAAATGTGGGCGTGTCACCGCCCACTTTTCCAAAATTACATAAATCTTGACCAAAGGACACACATATCCAGAAACCATTAATTTAGACCAAATATGTTCAGAGCTACATATGAAGAATTTAAATTTTATATAGCCTGGGGGCGTGGCACCGCCTACTTTTCCAGAAATTGATATAGCCTAAATCGTACACAACAATCTTCTGAACCAATCTTGAAAGTTTAAAAGAGATCGACCATAAACTTTGGACATTATTGAAGTACAAACAAAACACAAAAAATGTGGGCGTGGCACCGCCCACTTTTCCAAAATAACATAAATTTTGACTAAAGGACACACATATCCAAAAATCTTTAATTTAGACCAAATATGTTCAGAGTTATGAAGAATTTAAATTTTATATAGCCTGGGGGCGTGGCACTGGCTACTTTTCCAAAAATTGATATAGCCTGAATCGTACACAACAATCTTCTTAACCAATCTTGAAAGTTTAAAAAAGATCGACCATAAACTTTGGACATTATTGAAGTACAAACAAAACACAAAAAATGTGGGCGTGTCACCGCCCACTTTTCCAAAATTACACAAATCTTGACTAAAGGACACACATATCCAGAAATCATTAATTTAGACCAAATATGTTCAGAGCTACATATGAAGAATTTAAATTTTATATAGCCTGGGGGCGTGGCACCGCCTACTTTTCCAAAAATTGATATAGCCTAAATCGTACACAACAATCTTCTGAACCAATCTTGAAAGTTTAAAAGAGATCGACCATAAACTTTGGACATTATTGAAGTACAAACAAAACACAAAAAATGTGGGCGTGGCACCGCCCACTTTTCCAAAATTACATAAATCTTGACCAAAGGACACACATATCCAGAAATCATTAATTTAGACCAAATATGTTCAGAGCTATGAAGAATTTAAATTTTATATAGCCTGGGGGCGTGGCACCGCCTACTTTTCCAAAAATTGGCTATAGTACACAACAATCTTCTGAACCAATCTTGAAAGTTTAAAAGAGATCGACCATAAACTTTGGACATTATTGAAGTACAAACAAAACATAAAAAATGTGGGCGTAACACCGCCCACTTTTCCAAAATAACATAAATCTTGACTAACGGACACACATATCCAGAAATCATTAATTTAGACCAAATATGTTCAGAGCTATGAAGAATTTAAATTTTATATAGCCAGGGGGAGTGGCACCGCCTACTTTTCCAAAAATTGATATAGCCTAAATCGTACACAACAATCTTCTGAACCAATCTTGAAAGTTTAAAAGATATCGACCACAAACTTTGGACATTATTGAAGTACAAACAAAACACAAAAAATGTGGTCGTGGCACCGCCCACTTTTCCAAAATTACGTCAATCTTGACTAAACGACACACATATCTAAAAATCATTAATTTAGACCAAATATGTTCAGAGTTATGAAGAATTGTAATTTTATATAGCCTGGGGGCGTGGCACCGCCCAAATTTCCAAAAATTAATATAGCCTATGCTTTAACCCATGATCCCAAGAATATACTGTGAAAATTTCATAAAAATCGGTTGAGTACTTTGGACGCCCATAAAGGACACACAGACACACATTCATTTTTATTTATAAGATGGGTTTGTTATTATAATTTGGGGAATCACCAAAAATTCTCTTTATATTTCTTCTCTTTTGTCGAAGGCTTATGCATCTCTTAGTCAAAATACATTTTCTCTACGTTGAGTTCATACACACACGCACATACATTTTTGTTCCGCTGTAGCTTGAGTTTGATCTATGAAAATTCTTATGCTTGGATTGTTTGAAGCTTTTATAAATTTCATCTTAGAAATAAGGGGCTTTAAGTTTTGAAAATGGAAAAAATGAAAACGCCACTTGGTTTATTTTTGGGAAAACTTGCTTCTTAAAAAAATTTCATAAAAATTGGGCCATCACTTTTCGAGATTAGCCGTTACGAATATTTTCATATAAGCAATTTTATATAATTAGTATAGATAAAGCAAACAGCTCTATGAAAAAGCTTTTGTATAATAATTTTTTTCTTGAATTCAGATGAATCTAAAATTCACTCTAAGCGGACACAGTCATCAACACTTTTGATATGATAGCTATATTATATGAGCTTATTCTTGGGTCAGCCTTGGTCCACCTAATGGTCAATTTCTTGGAAACGGGTTCGCAGATGAACCTGAAAACTGTTCCTTGTGAAAACTCTCATCCACACCTTTAATTTGATACGTACATTGTTAAAATACATTCGGGGTATCTGGTCCACATTTCGGTCAATATCTCAGGATTCCAGAAACTTTTTTAACTTTTTCTTTCTGAAGAACCTTCTCGGGACACAAATACAAAAAAAAAAATTTGTGAAATCGGTCCAGCGGTTCTCAGTTGATAAGTTACTATACATTTTTCAATTTCACAGTGAACACAATACCGGTTTTAATTTTGCGTTTGAGAGAACGTGCGCTGTATGTGGAAAATGACTTCCATTATTTTCCTGTTTTCCGACTTATTTTTATATTATACCAGGGTCACCCCTGGTCCTCATTTTTGGATATCTCGTAAGCGGGGTAGCATAGGGTCCTGAAAATCACCTCTTTTTTAAACACTCATCAACACCTTTTATTCGACACCCATATCGTATAAACACCTTCTAAGGCAGGGGTGACATTTTGGTAGATATCTCGGAAAACGGGTCGCATAGGGTCTTGAAAATCACCTCTTTTTTAAATACACATCAATACCTTTCATTTGATACCCATATTGTAGAAAATCCGTCTGGGGTCACACCTGGCCCATATTTTGACTCAAAACCACTCCATGTTAGAACACTCATCAATAGCTTTCATTTGATACAAATATCGTACAAACACTTTCTGGAGTCACCCCTGGTCCACATTTTGTGGAATATCTCCAAAACCTTCCCGGTTTCTTATACTTTTATTGGCCATAAACCATGTCGGGCTCAATCAAAAACTACGTGCAAAATTTCGTTTAATTCGGTCCTGCCGTTCTGGAGTTATAGCGTCAGCAAGGAAAATAGGCTCCATTTTTATATATAGACTAGCAGACCCGGCAGACGTTGTTCTGCCTGACCAGTGACTTCCCTAGAAATACATTTTCAAATATTTTTCTTTAACTTTTAACATTCCATTTATTGCAGTGCTTTAGGATATACAATGTTTGTGGCTTTAAAGTCTTTGGTATAAACAAATACATTTTTTGGATGTCCAACTCAAAAAACGGATCTTTTGAACTCAATGGGTATGACAAAAACCATTATGCGCTGCTGAGCAGATGTATAGTTAGTACTTATTTAATTATATCCAATATCTACCTATAATACTCTGGATATGTATGAACGGCAATAACAAACAAAAAAAATTAAGTGCTTTGATTAAGATTTAAGAACGTTAAAATGTCACTAAAGCAAATACATTCAGGGATATAACGAATTGAAATATTACTTAGCTTGTGGTCTTGGAACTGCCCACTTTTCCAAAGAATTTACAAATGTAGCCTATGTACATATGTCGTACCCAACGAAGATTTTAACGTATTGGAAAAGTTTAAAACAGATCAACAGGTACCACGCCCACATTTCCCAAATTATATAATTCTTGACCAAGGGACACACATATCGAAAAATCATTAGTTTAGACCAAAAATATTCAAAGTTATAATGATTTAAATTTTATATAGCCTGTTGTGCCACGCCCCCAATCTTCTGAACCAATCTGGAAATTTAGAGAAGATCGACCATAAACTTTGAACTTATTGAAGTACAAACAAAACACAAAACATGTGGGCGTGGCACCGCCCACTTTTCCAAAATTATATACATCTTGACTAAAGGATACACATATCCAAAAATCTTTAATTTAGACCCAATATGTTCAGAGTTATGAAGAATTTAAATTTTATATAGCCTGGGAGCACCGCCTACTTTTCCAAAAATTGATATAGCCTGAATCGTACACAACAATCTTCTGAACCAATCTTGAAAGTTTAAAAGAGATCGACCATAAACTTTGGACATTATTGAAGTACAAACAAAACACAAAAAATGTGGGCGTGGCACCGCCCACTTTTCCAAAACTATATACATCTTAACTAAAGGACACACATATCCAAAAATCTTTAATTTAGACCAAATATGTTCAGAGTTATGAAGAATTTAAATTTTATATAGCCTGGGGGCGTGGCACTGGCTACTTTTCCAAAAATTGATATAGCCTGAATCGTACAAAACAATTTTCTTAACCAATCTTGAAAGTTTAAAAGAGATCGACCATAAACTTTGGACATTATTGAAGTACAAACAAAACACAAAAAATGTGGGCGTGTCACCGCCCACTTTTCCAAAATTACACAAATCTTGACTAAAGGACACACATATCCAGAAATCATTAATTTAGACCAAATAGGTTCAGAGCTACATATGAAGAATTTAAATTTTATATAGCCTGGGGGCGTGGCACTGGCTACTTTTCCAAAAATTGATATAGCCTGAATCGTACAAAACAATTTTCTTAACCAATCTTGAAAGTTTAAAAGAGATCGACCATAAACTTTGGACATTATTGAAGTACAAACAAAACACAAAAAATGTGGGCGTGGCACCGCCCACTTTTCCAAAATAACATAAATCTTGACTAAAGGACACACATATCCAGAAATCATTAATTTAGACCCAATATGTTCAGAACTATGAAGAATTTAAATTTTATATAGCCTGGGAGCACCGCCTACTTTTCCAAAAATTGATATAGCCTGAATCGTACACAACAATCTTCTGAACCAATCTTGAAAGTTTAAAAGAGATCGACCATAAACTTTGGACATTATTGAAGTACAAACAAAACACAAAAAATGTGGGCGTGGCACCGCCCACTTTTCCAAAATTACATAAATCTTGACTAAAGGACACACATATCCAGAAATCATTAATTTAGACCAAATATGTTCAGAGCTATGAAGAATTTAAATTTTATATAGCCGGGGGGCGTGGCACCGCCTACTTTTCCAAAAATTGATATAGCCTAAATCGTACACAACAATCTTCTGAACCAATCTTGAAAGTTTAAAAGAGATCGACCATAAACTTTGGACATTATTGAAGTACAAACAAAACACAAAAATTGTGGGCGTGGCACCGCCCACTGTTCCAAAATTACATAAATCTTGACCAAAGGACACACATATCCAGAAACCATTAATTTAGACCAAATATGTTCAGAGCTTTGAAGAATTTAAATTTTATATAGCCTGGGGGCGTGGCACAACAATCTTCGGAACCAATCTGGAAATTTAGAGAAGATCGACCATAAACTTTGAACTTATTGAAGTACAAACAAAACACAAAACATGTGGGCGTGGCACCGCCCACTTTTCCAAAATTATATACATCTTGACTAAAGGATACACATATCCAAAAATCTTTAATTTAGACCAAATATGTTCAGAGTTATGAAGAATTTAAATTTTATATAGCCTGGGGGCGTGGCACTGGCTACTTTTCCAAAAATTGATATAGCCTGAATCGTACAAAACAATTTTCTTAACCAATCTTGAAAGTTTAAAAGAGATCGACCATAAACTTTGGACATTATTGAAGTACAAACAAAACACAAAAAATGTGGGCGTGGCACCGCCCACTTTTCCAAAATAACATAAATCTTGACTAAAGGACACACATATCCAGAAATCATTAATTTAGACCCAATATGTTCAGAACTATGAAGAATTTAAATTTTATATAGCCTGGGGGCACCGCCTACTTTTCCAAAAATTGATATAGCCTAAATCGTACACAACAATCTTCTGAACCAATCTTGAAAGTTTAAAAGAGATCGACCATAAACTTTGGACACAACAATTTTCTTAACCAATCTTGAAAGTTTAAAAGAGATCGACCATAAACTTTGGACATTATTGAAGTACAAACAAAACACAAAAAATGTGGGCGTGGCACCGCCCACTTTTCCAAAATTACATAAATCTTGACCAAAGGACACACATATCCAGAAATCATTAATTTAGACCAAATATGTTCAGAGCTATGAAGAATTTAAATTTTATATAGCCTGGGGGCGTGGCACCGCCTACTTTTCCAAAAATTGATATAGCCTAAATCGTACACAACAATTTTCTTAACCAATCTTGAAAGTTTAAAAGAGATCGACCATAAACTTTGGACATTATTGAAGTACAAACAAAACACAAAAAATGTGGGCGTGGCACCGCCCACTTTTCCAAAATTACATAAATCTTGACTAAAGGACACACATATCCAGAAATCATTAATTTAGACCAAATATGTTCAGAGCTATGAAGAATTTAAATTTTATATAGCCGGGGGGCGTGGCACCGCCTACTTTTCCAAAAATTGATATAGCCTAAATCGTACACAACAATCTTCTGAACCAATATTGAAAGTTTAAAAGAGATCGACCATAAACTTTGGACATTATTGAAGTACAAACAAAACACAAAAAATGTGGGCGTGGCACCGCCCACTTTTCCAAAATTACATAAATCTTGACCAAAGGACACACATATCCAAAAATCATTAATTTAGACCAAATATGTTCAGAGTTATGAAGAGTTGTAGTTTTATATAGCCTGGGGGCGTGGCACCGCCCACTTTTCCAAAAATTAATATAGCCTATGCTTTAACCCATGATCCCAAGAATATACTGTGAAAATTTCATAAAAATCGGTTGAGTACTTTGGACGCCCATAAAGGACACACAGACACACAGACACACAGACACGCAGACACACAGACACACAGACACACAGACACACATTCATTTTTATTTATAAGATTATAAGACTAGCAGATGCCCGCGACTTTGTCTGCGGAACTTACCTTATTTCAGTGGCTATATGTTTCTGAATACAAACTAAGAGATTTGTAATATCTATTTTACGCTATTTTAAATTATTTATTCACAAAATTTCTTTATAAACAATGTTTTTTGTAGTATCATCCATTGATAAAATAAAGAGGTTATTCGGGTTAGTTAAGAAAAAGAAACATACGTGGTAAAAAGTACCAAAAACAGGCCATAAATTGGGATTTTCTCAATATCTCGACTCTAGTGCCACCTATCGTGGAAATTTTTTGCAACACAATTGTTGATCATATATTAAACATACGTGCCAAATATGATTAAAATCGGAAAAACAATTGAAAACAATCCGTTTAGTAGTTTTTGAGCCAATTGATTACATAAAAACCCCCTACATTTTTATATACATATATAGATAAGGCAAACAGCTCTATGAAAGAGCTTTTGTATAATAATTTTTTTCTTGAATTCAGATGAATCTAAAATTCACTCTAAGCGGACACAGTCATCAACACTTTTGATATGATAGCTATATTATATGAGCTTATTCTTGGGTCAGCCTTGGTCCACCTAATGGTCAATTTCTTGGAAACGGGTTCGCAGATGAACCTGAAAACTGGGACTCAAAACCACTCCATGTTAGAACACTCACCAATAGCTTTCATTTGATACCCATATCGTACAAACACTTTCTTGAGTCACCCCTGGTCCACATTTTGTGGAATATCTCCAAAACCTTCCCGGTTTCTTATACTTTTTTTGGCCATAAACCATGTCGGGCTCAATCAAAAACTACGCACAAAATTTCGTTTAATTCGGTCCTGCCGTTCTGGAGTTATAGCGTCAGCAAGGAAAATAGGCTCCATTTTTATATATAGACTAGCAGACCCGGCAGACGTTGTTCTGCCTGACCAGTGACTTCCCTAGAAATACATTTTCAAATATTTTTTTTTAACTTTTAACATTCCATTTATTGCAGTGCTTTAGGATATACAATGTTTCTGGCTTTAAAGTCTTTGGTATAAACAAATAAATTTTTTGGGTGTCCAACTCAAAAAACGGATCTTTTGAACTCAATGGGTATGACAAAACCCATTATGCGCTGCTGAGCAGATGTATAGTTAGTACTTGTGGGACCGTCCACTTTTCCCAAATTATATCCATTTTGACTAAAGGACACACATATCCAGAAAGAGTTATGAAGTATTTAAATTTTATATAGCCTGGGGGCGTGGCATTGGGTACTTTTCCAAAAATTGATTGGCCTGAATCGTACACAACAATTTTCTTAACCAATCTTGAAAGTTTAAAAGAGATCGACCATAAACTTTGGACATTATTGAAGTACAAACAAAACACAAAAAATGTGGCCGTGGCACCGCCCACTTTTCCAAAATTACATAAATCTTGACCAAAGCACACACATATCCAGAAATCATTAATTTAGACCAAATATGTTCAGAACTATGCAGAATTTAAATTTTATATAGCCTGGGGGCGTGGCACCGCCTACTTTTCCAAAAATTGATATAGCCTAAATCGTACACAACAATTTTCTTAACCAATCTTCAAAGTTTAAAAGAGATCGACCATAAACTTTGGACATTATTGAAGTACAAACAAAACACAAAAAATG
Source organism: Sphenella marginata (assembly GCA_951509765.1). Taxonomy (NCBI): domain Eukaryota; kingdom Metazoa; phylum Arthropoda; class Insecta; order Diptera; family Tephritidae; genus Sphenella; species Sphenella marginata. Next base: position 66,147,456 of record OX608078.1, on the reverse strand, counting down.
TGGGCGTGGCACCGCCCACTTTTCCAAAATAACATAAATCTTGACTAACGGAGACACATATCCAGAAATCATTAATTTAGACCAAATATGTTCAGAGCTATGAGGATTTTAAATTTTATAAAGCCTGGGGACGTGGCACCGCCTACTTTTCCAAAAATTGATATAGCCTAAATCGTACACAACAATCTTCTGAACCAATCTTGAAAGTTTAAAAAAGATCGACCATAAACTTTGGACATTATTGAAGTACAAACAAAACACAAAAAATGTGGGCGTGGCACCGCCCACTTTTCTAAAATTACATAAATCTTGACCAAAGGACACACATATCCAGAAATAATTAATTTAGACCAAATATGTTCAGAGCTATGAAGAATTTAAATTTTATATAGCCTGGGGGCGTGGCACGGCCTACTTTTCCAAAAATTGATATAGCCTAAATCGTACACAACAATTTTCTTAACCAATCTTCAAAGTTTAAAAGAGATCGACCATAAACTTTGGACATTATTGAAGTACAAACAAAACACAAAAAATGTGGGCGTGGCACCGCCCACTTTTCCAAAATAACATAAATCTTGACTAACGGACACACATATCCAAAAATCATTAATTTAGACCAAATATGTTCAGAGTTATGAAGAGTTGTAGTTTTATATAGCCTGGGGGCGTGGCACCGCCCACTTTTCCAAAAATTAATATAGCCTATGCTTTAACCCATGATCCCAAGAATATACTGTGAAAATTTCATAAAAATCGGTTGAGTACTTTGGACGCCCATAAAGGACACACAGACACACAGACACACAGACACGCAGACACACAGACACACAGACACACAGACACACATTCATTTTTATTTATAAGATTATAAGACTAGCAGATGCCCGCGACTTTGTCTGCGGAACTTACCTTATTTCAGTGGCTATATGTTTCTGAATACAAACTAAGAGATTTGTAATATCTATTTTACGCTATTTTAAATTATTTATTCACAAAATTTCTTTATAAACAATGTTTTTTGTAGTATCATCCATTGATAAAATAAAGAGGTTATTCGGGTTAGTTAAGAAAAAGAAACATACGTGGTAAAAAGTACCAAAAACAGGCCATAAATTGGGATTTTCTCAATATCTCGACTCTAGTGCCACCTATCGTGGAAATTTTTTGCAACACAATTGTTGATCATATATTAAACATACGTGCCAAATATGATTAAAATCGGAAAAACAATTGAAAACAATCCGTTTAGTAGTTTTTGAGCCAATTGATTACATAAAAACCCCCTACATTTTTATATACATATATAGATAAGGCAAACAGCTCTATGAAAGAGCTTTTGTATAATAATTTTTTTCTTGAATTCAGATGAATCTAAAATTCACTCTAAGCGGACACAGTCATCAACACTTTTGATATGATAGCTATATTATATGAGCTTATTCTTGGGTCAGCCTTGGTCCACCTAATGGTCAATTTCTTGGAAACGGGTTCGCAGATGAACCTGAAAACTGGGACTCAAAACCACTCCATGTTAGAACACTCACCAATAGCTTTCATTTGATACCCATATCGTACAAACACTTTCTTGAGTCACCCCTGGTCCACATTTTGTGGAATATCTCCAAAACCTTCCCGGTTTCTTATACTTTTTTTGGCCATAAACCATGTCGGGCTCAATCAAAAACTACGCACAAAATTTCGTTTAATTCGGTCCTGCCGTTCTGGAGTTATAGCGTCAGCAAGGAAAATAGGCTCCATTTTTATATATAGACTAGCAGACCCGGCAGACGTTGTTCTGCCTGACCAGTGACTTCCCTAGAAATACATTTTCAAATATTTTTTTTTAACTTTTAACATTCCATTTATTGCAGTGCTTTAGGATATACAATGTTTCTGGCTTTAAAGTCTTTGGTATAAACAAATAAATTTTTTGGGTGTCCAACTCAAAAAACGGATCTTTTGAACTCAATGGGTATGACAAAACCCATTATGCGCTGCTGAGCAGATGTATAGTTAGTACTTGTGGGACCGTCCACTTTTCCCAAATTATATCCATTTTGACTAAAGGACACACATATCCAGAAAGAGTTATGAAGTATTTAAATTTTATATAGCCTGGGGGCGTGGCATTGGGTACTTTTCCAAAAATTGATTGGCCTGAATCGTACACAACAATTTTCTTAACCAATCTTGAAAGTTTAAAAGAGATCGACCATAAACTTTGGACATTATTGAAGTACAAACAAAACACAAAAAATGTGGCCGTGGCACCGCCCACTTTTCCAAAATTACATAAATCTTGACCAAAGCACACACATATCCAGAAATCATTAATTTAGACCAAATATGTTCAGAACTATGCAGAATTTAAATTTTATATAGCCTGGGGGCGTGGCACCGCCTACTTTTCCAAAAATTGATATAGCCTAAATCGTACACAACAATTTTCTTAACCAATCTTCAAAGTTTAAAAGAGATCGACCATAAACTTTGGACATTATTGAAGTACAAACAAAACACAAAAAATGTGGGCGTGGCACCGCCCACTTTTCCAAAATAACATAAATCTTGACTAACGGACACACATATCCAGAAATCATTAATTTAGACCAAATATGTTCAGAGCTATGAGGATTTTAAATTTTATAAAGCCTGGGGGCGTGGCACCGCCTACTTTTCCAAAAATTGATATAGCCTAAATCGTACACAACAATCTTCTGAACCAATCCTGAAAGTTTAAAAAAGATCGACCATAAACTTTGGACATTATTGAAGTACAAACAAAACACAAAAAATGTGGGCGTGGCACCGCCCACTTTTCTAAAATTACATAAATCTTGACCAAAGGACACACATATCCAGAAATAATTAATTTAGACCAAATATGTTCAGAGCTATGAAGAATTTAAATTTTATATAGCCTGGGGGCGTGGCACGGCCTACTTTTCCAAAAATTGATATAGCCTAAATCGTACACAACAATCTTCTGAACCAATCTTGAAAGTTTAAAAGAGATCGACCATAAACTTTGGACATTATTGAAGTACAAACAAAACACAAAAAATGTGGGCGTGGCACCGCCCACTTTCCAAAATTACTTAAATCTTGACCATAGGACACAAATATCTAAAAATCATTAATTTAGACCAAATATGTTCAGAGTTATGAAGAATTGTAATTTTATATAGCCTATGCTTTAACCCATGATCCCAAGAATATACTGTGAAAATTTCATAAAAATCGGTTGAGTACTTTGGACGCCCATAAAGGACACACAGACACACAGAAACACATTCATTTTTATTTATAAGATGGGTTTGTTATTATAATTTGGGGAATCACCAAAAATTCTCTTTATATTTCTTCTCTTTTGTCGAAGGCTTATGCATCTCTTAGTCAAAATACATTTTCTCTACGTTGAGTTCATACACACACGCACATACATTTTTGTTCCGCTGTAGCTTGAGTTTGATCTATGAAAATTCTTATGCTGGATTGTTTGAAGCTTTTATAAATTTCATCGTAGAAATAAGGGGCTTTAAGTTTTGAAAATGGAAAAAATGAAAACGCCACTTGGTTTATTTTTGGGAAAACTTGCTTCTTAAAAAAATTTCATAAAAATTGAGCCATCACTTTTCGAGATTAGCCGTTACGAATATTTTCATATAAGCAATTTTATATAATTAGTATAGATAAGGCAAACAGCTCTATGAAAAAGCTTTTGTATAATAATTTTTTTCTTGAATTCAGATGAATCTAAAATTCACTCTAAGCGGACACAGTCATCAACACTTTTGATATGATAGCTATATTATATGAGCTTATTCTTGGGTCAGCCTTGGTCCACCTAATGGTCAATTTCTTGGAAACGGGTTCGCAGATGAACCTGAAAACTGTTCCTTGTGAAAACTCTCATCAACACCTTTAATTTGATACGTACATTGTTAAAATACATTCGGGGTAACTGGTCCACATTTCGGTCAATATCTCAGGATTCCAGAAACTTTTTAACTTTTTCTTTCTGAAGAACCTTCTCGGGGCACAAACAAATACAAAAAAAAATTAGTGAAATCGGTCCAGCCGTTCTCAATTGATGAGTTACTATACATTTTTCAATTTCACAGTGAACAAAATACCGGTTTTAATTTTGCGTTTGAAAGAACGTGCGCATAAGAAAAAATGTCACATAAAATTAATGGCGATGTATGTGAAAAATGACTTCCATTATTTTCCTTGCTTTCCAACTTATATTATACCAGGGTCACCCCTGGCCCTCATTTTTGGATATCTCGTAAGCGGGGTAGCATAGGGTCCTGAAAATCACCTCTTTTTTAAACACTCATCAACACCTTTTATTTGACACCCATATCGTATAAACACCTTCTAAGGTCACCCCTGGTCCACATTTTGGTAGATATCTCGGAAAACGGGTCGCATAGGGTCTTGAAAATCACCTCTTTTTTAAATACTCATCAATACCTTTTATTTGATACCCTTATTGTAGAAAACCCGCCTGGGGTCACACCTGGTCCATATTTTGGGAAATTAATCGAATACGGGGTTTTATATGGGACTAATAACTACACTATGTTCAAGCGCTCGTCAACACCTTTCATTTGATACCCATATCGTACAAACACTTTCTGGAGTTACCCCTGGTCCACATTTTGTGGAATATCTCCAAAACCTTCCCGGTTTCTTATACTTTTTTTGGCCATAAACCATGTCGGGCTCAATCAAAAACTACGTGCAAAATTTCGTTTAATTCGGTACTGCCGTTCTGGAGTTATAGCGTCAGCAAGGAAAATAGGCTCCATTTTGATATATAGATAGCAGACCCGGCAGACGTTGTCCTGCCAAAAATTGGGGCGTATTTCATTTATACATATGTATCTTACCTTATTGCGTAGCACAATTTGCTCGAACTATCTTTCATACCCAGCCATAGTGTATTTCAATCTATAAATTTAGTTATTTGAACTTTGGTGAATGTGGTGAATTTCCCTACAGTTTTGATTTGATCTAAATTTTTTACCATTTATTAAGATATCATTAATGAATGTTTTAAATTTTCGTCTTTCTTAGATGTTCACTAAAGCATCTTATTAAATCGTCGACTATTCTTAATTTTTTTTATTTCACGACACGCATTCAATTTTTTTAGGAGGTGACACCTAAAAGAAAGAATTACCGTCAGTTAATATATTCAAACTTACCAAAACTGCGAACTGAATTAAAAAAGGAATAGCAAATCGACATAACCTAATTTAACTCTTGTAATTAGTTTATCCATTCAGGCGTGATGTGATGACCAAGGGAAATAGGGATTCATTTTTATAAATAGATAAGGCAAACAGCTCTATGGAAAAGCTTTTGTATAATAATTTTTTTCTTGAATTCAGATGAATCTAAAATTCACTCTAAGCGGACACAGTCATCAACACTTTTGATATGATAGCTATATTATATGAGCTTATTCTTGGGTCAGCCTTGGTCCACCTAATGGTAAATTTCAAGGAAACGGGTTCGCAGATGAACCTGAAAACTTTTCCTTGTGAAAACTCTCATCAACACCTTTAATTTGATATGCTTATTGTTAAAATACATTCGGAGTCACCCCTGGTCCACATTTTGGTCAATATCTCAGGATTCCAGAAACTTTTTTAACTTTTTCTTTCTGAAGAACCTTCTCGGGGCACAAACAAATACAATTAAGAAAAAATTAGTGAAATCGGTCGAGCCGTTCTCAATTGATGAGTTACTATACATTTTTTCCCTCCATTTTTATATATATAGATAAGGCAAACAGCTCTATGAAAAAGCTTTTGTATGATAATTTTTTTCTTGAATTCAGATGAATCTAAAATTCACTCTAAGCGGACACAGTCATCAACACTTTTGATATGATAGCTATATTATATGAGCTTATTCTTGGGTCAGCCTTGGTCCACCTAATGGTAAATTTCAAGGAAACGGGTTCGCAGATGAACCTGAAAACTTTTCCTTGTGAAAACTCTCATTTGGTAGATATCTCGGAAAACGGGTCTCATAGGGTCTTGAAAATCACCTCTTTTTTAAATACTCATCAATACCTTTTATTTGATACCCATATTGTAGAAAACCCGTCTGGGGTCACACCTGGTCCATATTTTGGGAAATACCTCGAACACGGCGTCTTATGTGGGACTAATAACTACACCATGTTCAAGCGCTCGTCAACACCTTTCATTTGATACCCATATCGTACAAACACTTTCTGGAGTCACCCCTGGTCCACATTTTGTTGAATATCTCCAAAACCTTCCCGGTTTCTTATACTTTTTTTGGCCATAAACCATCTCGGGCTCAATCAAAAACTACGCGCAAAATTTCGTTTAATTCGGTCCTGCCGTTCTGGAGTTATAGCGTCAGCAAGGAAAATAGGCTCCATTTTTATATATAGACTAGCAGACCCGGCAGACGTTGTTCTGCCTGACCAGTGACTTCCCTAGAAATACATTTTCAAATATTTTTCTTTAACTTTTAACATTCCATTTATTCCAGTGCTTTAGGATATACAATGTTTGTGGCTTTAAAGTCTTTGGTATAAACAAATACATTTTTTGGATGTCCAACTCAAAAAACGGATCTTTTGAACTCAATGGGTATGACAAAAACCATTATGCGCTGCTGAGCAGATGTATAGTTAGTACTTATTTAATTATATCCAATATCTATCTACCTATAATACTCTGGATATGTATGAACGGCAATAACAAACAAACAAAATTAAGTGCTTTGATTAAGATTTAAGAACGTTAAAATGTCACTAAAGCAAATACATTCAGGGATATAACGAATTGAAATATTACTTAGCTTGTGGTCTTGGAACTGCCCACTTTTCCAAAGAATTTACAAATGTAGCCTATGTACATATGTCGTACCCAACGAAGATTTTAACGTATTGGAAAAGTTTAAAACAGATCAACAGGTGCCACGCCCACATTTCCCAAATTATATAATTCTTGACCAAGGGACACACATATCGAAAAATCATTAGTTTAGACCAAAAATATTCAAAGTTATAATGATTTAAATTTTATATAGCCTGGGGGCGTGGCACAACAATCTTCTGAACCAATCTGGAAATTTAGAGAAGATCGACCATAAACTTTGAACTTATTGAAGTACAAACAAAACACAAAACATGTGGGCGTGGCACCGCCCACTTTTCCAAAATTATATACATCTTGACTAAAGGATACACATATCCAAAAATCTTTAATTTAGACCCAATATGTTCAGAGTTATGAAGAATTTAAATTTTATATAGCCTGGGAGCACCGCCTACTTTTCCAAAAATTGATATAGCCTGAATCGTACACAACAATCTTCTGAACCAATCTTGAAAGTTTAAAAGAGATCGACCATAAACTTTGGACATTATTGAAGTACAAACAAAACACAAAAAATGTGGGCGTGGCACTGCCCACTTTTCCAAAACTATATACATCTTAACTAAAGGACACACATATCCAAAAATCTTTAATTTAGACCAAATATGTTCAGAGTTATGAAGAATTTAAATTTTATATAGCCTGGGGGCGTGGCACTGGCTACTTTTCCAAAAATTGATATAGCCTGAATCGTACACAACAATCTTCTTAACCAATCTTGAAAGTTTAAAAAAGATCGACCATAAACTTTGGACATTATTGAAGTACAAACAAAACACAAAAAATGTGGGCGTGTCACCGCCCACTTTTCCAAAATTACACAAATCTTGACTAAAGGACACACATATCCAGAAATCATTAATTTAGACCAAATATGTTCAGAGCTACATATGAAGAATTTAAATTTTATATAGCCTGGGGGCGTGGCACCGCCTACTTTTCCAAAAATTGATATAGCCTAAATCGTACACAACAATCTTCTGAACCAATCTTGAAAGTTTAAAAGAGATCGACCATAAACTTTGGACATTATTGAAGTACAAACAAAACACAAAAAATGTGGGCGTGGCACCGCCCACTTTTCCAAAATTACATAAATCTTGACCAAAGGACACACATATCCAGAAATCATTAATTTAGACCAAATATGTTCAGAGCTATGAAGAATTTAAATTTTATATAGCCTGGGGGCGTGGCACCGCCTACTTTTCCAAAAATTGGCTATAGTACACAACAATCTTCTGAACCAATCTTGAAAGTTTAAAAGAGATCGACCATAAACTTTGGACATTATTGAAGTACAAACAAAACATAAAAAATGTGGGCGTAACACCGCCCACTTTTCCAAAATTACATAAATCTTGACTAAAGGACACACATATCCAGAAATCATTAATTTAGACCAAATATGTTCAGAGCTATGAAGAATTTAAATTTTATATAGCCGGGGGGCGTGGCACCGCCTACTTTTCCAAAAATTGATATAGCCTAAATCGTACACAACAATCTTCTGAACCAATCTTGAAAGTTTAAAAGAGATCGACCATAAACTTTGGACATTATTGAAGTACAAACAAAACACAAAAAATGTGGGCGTGGCACCGCCCACTTTTCCAAAATTACATAAATCTTGACCAAAGGACACACATATCCAGAAATCATTAATTTAGACCAAATATGTTCAGAGCTTTGAAGAATTTAAATTTTATATAGCCTGGGGGCGTGGCACAACAATCTTCGGAACCAATCTGGAAATTTAGAGAAGATCGACCATAAACTTTGAACTTATTGAAGTACAAACAAAACACAAAACATGTGGGCGTGGCACCGCCCACTTTTCCAAAATTATATACATCTTGACTAAAGGATACACATATCCAAAAATCTTTAATTTAGACCCAATATGTTCAGAGTTATGAAGAATTTAAATTTTATATAGCCTGGGAGCACCGCCTACTTTTCCAAAAATTGATATAGCCTGAATCGTACAAAACAATTTTCTTAACCAATCTTGAAAGTTTAAAAGAGATCGACCATAAACTTTGGACATTATTGAAGTACAAACAAAACACAAAAAATGTGGGCGTGGCACCGCCCACTTTTCCAAAATAACATAAATCTTGACTAAAGGACACACATATCCAGAAATCATTAATTTAGTCCAAACATGTTCAGAGCTATGAAGAATTTAAATTTTATATAGCCTGGGGGCGTGGCACCGCCTACTTTTCCAAAAATTGATATAGCCTAAATCGTACACAACAATCTTCTGAACCAATCTTGAAAGTTTAAAAGAGATCGACCATAAACTTTGGACATTATTGAAGTACAAACAAAACACAAAAAATGTGGGCGTGTCACCGCCCACTTTTCCAAAATTACACAAATCTTGACTAAAGGACACACATATCCAGAAATCATTAATTTAGACCAAATATGTTCAGAGCTACATATGAAGAATTTAAATTTTATATAGCCTGGGGGCGTGGCACCGCCTACTTTTCCAAAAATTGATATAGCCTAAATCGTACACAACAATCTTCTGAACCAATCTTGAAAGTTTAAAAGAGATCGACCATAAACTTTGGACATTATTGAAGTACAAACAAAACACAAAAAATGTGGGCGTGGCACCGCCCACTTTTCCAAAATTACATAAATCTTGACTAAAGGACACACATATCCAGAAATCATTAACTTAGACCAAATATGTTCAGAGCTATGAAGAATTTAAATTTTATATAGCCGGGGGGCGTGGCACCGCTTACTTTTCCAAAAATTGATATAGCCTAAATCGTACACAACAATCTTCTGAACCAATCTTGAAAGTTTAAAAGAGATCGACCATAAACTTTGGACATTATTGAAGTACAAACAAAACACAAAAATTGTGGGCGTGGCACCGCCCACTTTTCCAAAATTACATAAATCTTGACCAAAGGACACACATATCCAGAAACCATTAATTTAGACCAAATATGTTCAGAGCTTTGAAGAATTTAAATTTTATATAGCCTGGGGGCGTGGCACAACAATCTTCGGAACCAATCTGGAAATTTAGAGAAGATCGACCATAAACTTTGAACTTATTGAAGTACAAACAAAACACAAAACATGTGGGCGTGGCACCGCCCACTTTTCCAAAATTATATACATCTTGACTAAAGGATACACATATCCAAAAATCTTTAATTTAGACCAAATATGTTCAGAGTTATGAAGAATTTAAATTTTATATAGCCTGGGGGCGTGGCACTGGCTACTTTTCCAAAAATTGATATAGCCTGAATCGTACAAAACAATTTTCTTAACCAATCTTGAAAGTTTAAAAGAGATCGACCATAAACTTTGGACATTATTGAAGTACAAACAAAACACAAAAAATGTGGGCGTAGCACCGCCCACTTTTCCAAAATAACATAAATCTTGACTAAAGGACACACATATCCAGAAATCATTAATTTAGACCCAATATGTTCAGAGCTATGAAGAATTTAAATTTTATATAGCCTGGGGGCGTGGCACCGCCTACTTTTCCAAAAATTGATATAGCCTAAATCGTACACAACAATCTTCTGAACCAATCTTGAAAGTTTAAAAGAGATCGACCATAAACTTTGGACATTATTGAAGTACAAACAAAACACACAAAATGTGGGCGTGGCGCCGCCCACTTTTCCAAAATTACATAAATCTTGACCAAAGGACACACATATCCAGAAATCATTAATTTAGACCAAATATGTTGAGAGCTATGAAGAATTTAAATTTTATATAGCCTGGGGGCGTGGCACCGCCTACTTTTCCAAAAATTGATATAGCCTAAATCGTACACAACAATCTTCTGAACCAATCTTGAAAGTTTAAAAGAGATCGACCATAAACTTTGGACATTATTGAAGTACAAACAAAACACACAAAATGTGGGCGTGGCGCCGCCAACTTTTCCAAAATTACATAAATCTTGACCAAAGGACACACATATCCAGAAATCATTAATTTAGACCAAATATGTTCAGAGCTATGAAGAATTTAAATTTTATATAGCCTGGGGGCGTGGCACCGCCTACTTTTCCAAAAATTGATATAGCCTAAATCGTACACAACAATCTTCTGAACCAATCTTGAAAGTTTAAAAGAGATCGACCATAAACTTTGGACATTATTGAAGTACAAACAAAACACAAAAAATGTGGGCGTGGCACCGCCCACTTTTCCAAAATTACATAAATCTTGACCAAAGGACACACATATCCAGAAATCATTAATTTAGACCAAATATGTTCAGAGCTATGAAGAATTTAAATTTTATATAGCCTGGGGGCGTGGCACCGCCTACTTTTCCAAAAATTGATATAGCCTAAATCGTACACAACAATCTTCTGAACCAATCTTGAAAGTTTAAAAGAGATCGACCATAAACTTTGGACATTATTGAAGTACAAACAAAACACAAAAAATGTGGGCGTGGCACCGCCCACTTTTCCAAAATTACATAAATCTTGACCAAAGGACACACATATCCAGAAATCATTAATTTAGACCAAATATGTTCAGAGCTATGAAGAATTTAAATTTTATATAGCCTGGGGGCGTGGCACCGCCTACTTTTCCAAAAATTGATATAGCCTAAATCGTACACAACAATTTTCTTAACCAATCTTGAAAGTTTAAAAGAGATCGACCATAAACTTTGGACATTATTGAAGTACAAACAAAACACAAAAAATGTGGGCGTGGCACCGCCCACTTTTCCAAAATTACATAAATCTTGACTAAAGGACACACATATCCAGAAATCATTAATTTAGACCAAATATGTTCAGAGCTATGAAGAATTTAAATTTTATATAGCCGGGGGGCGTGGCACCGCCTACTTTTCCAAAAATTGATATAGCCTAAATCGTACACAACAATCTTCTGAACCAATCTTGAAAGTTTAAAGGAGATCGACCATAAACTTTGGACATTATTGAAGTACAAACAAAACACAAAAAATGTGGGCGTGGCACCGCCCACTTTTCCAAAATTACATAAATCTTGACCAAAGGACACACATATCCAAAAATCATTAATTTAGACCAAATATGTTCAGAGTTATGAAGAGTTGTAGTTTTATATAGCCTGGGGGCGTGGCACCGCCCACTTTTCCAAAAATTAATATAGCCTATGCTTTAACCCATGATTCCAAGAATATACTGTGAAAATTTCATAAAAATCGGTTGAGTACTTTGGACGCCCATAAAGGACACACAGACACACAGACACACAGACACGCAGACACACAGACACACAGACACACATTCATTTTTATTTATAAGATACTAGCAGACCCGGCAGACGTTGTTCTGCCTGACCAGTGACTTCCCTAGAAATACATTTTCAAATATTTTTCTTTAACTTTTAACATTCCATTTATTGCAGTGCTTTAGGATATACAATGTTTGTGGCTTTAAAGTCTTTGGTATAAACAAATACATTTTTTGGATGTCCAACTCAAAAAACGGATCTTTTGAACTCAATGGGTATGACAAAAACCATTATGCGCTGCTGAGCAGATGTATAGTTAGTACTTATTTAATTATATCCAATATCTACCTATAATACTCTGGATATGTATGAACGGCAATAACAAACAAAAAAAATTAAGTGCTTTGATTAAGATTTAAGAACGTTAAAATGTCACTAAAGCAAATACATTCAGGGATATAACGAATTGAAATATTACTTAGCTTGTGGTCTTGGAACTGCCCACTTTTCCAAAGAATTTACAAATGTAGCCTATGTACATATGTCGTACCCAACGAAGATTTTAACGTATTGGAAAAGTTTAAAACAGATCAACAGGTGCCACGCCCACATTTCCCAAATTATATAATTCTTGACCAAGGGACACACATATCGAAAAATCATTAGTTTAGACCAAAAATATTCAAAGTTATAATGATTTAAATTTTATATAGCCTGGGGGCGTGGCACAACAATCTTCTGAACCAATCTGGAAATTTAGAGAAGATCGACCATAAACTTTGAACTTATTGAAGTACAAACAAAACACAAAACATGTGGGCGTAACACCGCCCACTTTTCCAAAATTACATAAATCTTGACTAAAGGACACACATATCCAGAAATCATTAATTTAGACCAAATATGTTCAGAGCTACATATGAAGAATTTAAATTTTATATAGCCTGGGGGCGTGGCACCGCCTACTTTTCCAAAAATTGATATAGCCTAAATCGTACACAACAATCTTCTGAACCAATCTTGAAAGTTTAAAAAAGATCGACCATAAACTTTGGACATTATTGAAGTACAAACAAAACACAAAAAATGTGGGCGTGTCACCGCCCACTTTTCCAAAATTACACAAATCTTGACTAAAGGACACACATATCCAGAAATCATTAATTTAGACCAAATATGTTCAGAGCTACATATGAAGAATTTAAATTTTATATAGCCTGGGGGCGTGGCACCGCCTACTTTTCCAAAAATTGATATAGCCTAAATCGTACACAACAATCTTCTGAACCAATCTTGAAAGTTTAAAAAAGATCGACCATAAACTTTGGACATTATTGAAGTACAAACAAAACACAAAAAATGTGGGCGTGGCACCGCCCACTTTTCCAAAATTACATAAATCTTGACCAAAGGACACACATATCCAGAAATCATTAATTTAGACCAAATATGTTCAGAGCTATGAAGAATTTAAATTTTATATAGCCTGGGGGCGTGGCACCGCCTACTTTTCCAAAAATTGGCTATAGTACACAACAATCTTCTGAACCAATCTTGAAAGTTTAAAAGAGATCGACCATAAAATTTGGACATTATTGAAGTACAAACAAAACACAAAAAATGTGGGCGTAACACCGCCCACTTTTCCAAAATTACATAAATCTTGACTAAAGGACACACATATCCAGAAATCATTAATTTAGACCAAATATGTTCAGAGCTATGAAGAATTTAAATTTTATATAGCCGGGGGGCGTGGCACCGCCTACTTTTCCAAAAATTGATATAGCCTAAATCGTACACAACAATCTTCTGAACCAATCTTGACTAAAGGACACACATATCCAGAAATCAATAATTTAAATTTTATATAGCCTGGGGGCGTGGCACCGCCTATTTTTCCAAAAATTGATATAGCCTGAATCGTACAAAACAATTTTCTTAACCAATCTTGAAAGTTTAAAAGAGATCGACCATAAACTTTGGACATTATTGAAGTACAAACAAAACACAAAAAATGTGGGCGTGTCACCGCCCACTTTTCCAAAATTACACAAATCTTGACTAAAGGACACACATATCCAGAAATCATTAATTTAGACCAAATATGTTCAGAGCTACATATGAAGAATTTAAATTTTATATAGCCTGGGGGCGTGGCACCGCCTACTTTTCCAAAAATTGATATAGCCTAAATCGTACACAACAATCTTCTGAACCAATCTTGAAAGTTTAAAAGAGATCGACCATAAACTTTGGACATTATTGAAGTACAAACAAAACACACAAAATGTGGGCGTGGCACCGCCCACTTTTCCAAAATTACATAAATCTTGACCAAAGGACACACATATCCAGAAATCATTAATTTAGACCAAATATGTTCAGAGCTATGAAGAATTTAAATTTTATATTGCCTGGGGGCGTGGCACCGCCTACTTTTCCAAAAATTGATGTAGCCTAAATCGTACACAACAATCTTCTGAACCAATCTTGAAAGTTTAAAAGAGATCGACCATAAACTTTGGACATTATTGAAGTACAAACAAAACACAAAAAATGTGGGCGTGGCACCGCCCACTTTTCCAAAATTACATAAATCTTGACCAAAGGACACACATATCCAGAAATCATTAATTTAGACCAAATATGTTCAGAGCTATGAAGAATTTAAATTTTATATAGCCGGGGGGCGTGGCACCGCCTACTTTTCCAAAAATTGATATAGCCTAAATCGTACACAACAATTTTCTTAACCAATCTTGAAAGTTTAAAAGAGATCGACCATAAACTTTGGACATTATTGAAGTACAAACAAAACACAAAAAATGTGGGCGTGGCACCGCCCACTTTTCCAAAATTACATAAATCTTGACTAATGGACACACATATCCAGAAATCATTAATTTAGACCAAATATGTTCAGAGCTATGAAGAATTTAAATTTTATATAGCCGGGGGGCGTGGCACCGCCTACTTTTCCAAAAATTGATATAGCCTAAATCGTACACAACAATCTTCTGAACCAATCTTGAAAGTTTAAAAGAGATCGACCATAAACTTTGGACATTATTGAAGTACAAACAAAACACAGAAAATGTGGGCGTGGCACCGCCCACTTTTCCAAAATTACATAAATCTTGACCAAAGGACACACATATCCAAAAATCATTAATTTAGACCAAATATGTTCAGAGTTATGAAGAGTTGTAGTTTTATATAGCCTGGGGGCGTGGCACCGCCCACTTTTCCAAAAATTAATATAGCCTATGCTTTAACCCATGATCCCAAGAATATACTGTGAAAATTTCATAAAAATCGGTTGAGTACTTTGGACGCCCATAAAGGACACACAGACACACAGACACACAGACACACACAGATGAATCTAAAATTCACTCTAAGCGGACACAGTCATCAACACTTTTGATATGATAGCTATATTATATGAGCTTATTCTTGGGTCAGCCTTGGTCCACCTAATGGTCAATTTCTTGGAAACGGGTTCGCAGATGAACCTGAAAACTGTTCCTTGTGAAAACTCTCATCAACACCTTTAATTTGATATGCATATTGTTAAAATACATTCGGGGTATGTGGTCCACATTTCGGTCAATATCTCAGGATTCCAGAAACTTTTTTAACTTTTTCTTTCTGAAGAACCTTCTCGGGGCACAAACAAATACAAAAAAAAATTAGTGAAATCGGTCCAGCCGTTCTCAATTGATGAGTTACTATACATTTTTCAATTTCACAGTGAACACAATACCGGTCTTAATTTTGCGTTTGAAAGAACGTGCGCATAAGAAAAAATGTCACATAAAATTAATGGCGATGTATGTGGAAAATGACTTCCATTATTTTCCTGCTTTCTGACTTATTTTTATATTATACCAGGGTCACCCCTGGTCCTCATTTTTGGATATCTCGTAAGCTGGGTAGCATAGGGTCCTGAAAATCACCTCTTTTTTAAACACTCATCAACACCTTTTATTCGACACCCATATCGTATAAACACCTTCTAAGGTCACCCCTGGTCCACATTTTGGTAGATATCTCGGAAAACGGGTCGCATAGGGTCTTGTAAATCACCTCTTTTTTAAATACTCATCAATACCTTTCATTTGATACCCATATTGTAGAAAACCCGTCTGGGGTCACACCTGGTCCATATTTTGGGAAATACCTCGAATACGGGGTCTTATATGGGACCAATAACTACACTATGTTCAAGCGCTCGTCAACACCTTCCATTTGATACCCATATCGTACAAACACTTTCTGGAGTCACCCCTGGTCCACATTTGGGTCAATATCTCGGAAACGGGTCTCCATATGGGACTCAAAACCACTCCATGTTAGAACACTCATCAATACCTTTCATTTGATACCCATATCGTACAAACACTTTCTGGAGTCACCCCTGGTCCACATATGGGACTCAAAACCACTCCATGTTAGAACACTCATCAATAGCTTTCATTTGATACCCATATCGTACAAACACTTTCTGGAGTCACCCCTGGTCCACATTTTGTGGAATATCTCCAAAACCTTCCCGGTTTCTTATACTTTTTTTGGCCATAAACCATGTCGGGCTCAATCAAAAACTACGCGCAAACTTTCGTTTAATTCGGTCCTGCCGTTCTGGAGTTATAGCGTCAGCAAGGAAAATAGGCTCCATTTTTATACCTAGTAGTGCTTCGCACACAAGGTATATTAACTTCATTCGCCTAACGGTAGTATGTAACGGCATAAACGAATCGAGATAAATATTGACTTATATATATCAAAATGTTCAGGAGGAAAAGAGAAATTGATTGAGCCATGTCCGTCCGTCCGTCCGTCCGTCTGTAAACACGATAACTTGAGTAAATCTTGAGATATCTCAATGAAATTTGGTATGTAGGTTCCTTTTCACTTATCTCCGAGCGCTATTGAAAATAGGCAAAATCGGTTAAAAGCCACGCCCTCTTTCTATATATATAATATTTTGGAAAATACAAAAAGAGTGATTATTCAGTACATAATACACCTATAAGGATAATATTTGGTGTGCACTTTAGCGTTAAGGCAACAAATACATTTTTGAAGAAATTTTTAAAAAGGGGCGTGGCACCGCCCACTTTTGATATAGTCAAATTTGGAAATATTATTAATCATAAATCAAAAACCGCTCAAGATAGCAAAATAAAATTCAGCACACATATATATATTAATACAGGCAATTTTCGAAAAAAAATTAGCGAAATCGGGTTAGGTCCACGCCCAATTTTATACGAAAGATTTTGAAAAGGATCATAGATATATTGAATATGCTATAACTTTGCTTAAACTAGCTGTATATAATTTCTATTTCACCTCTGAAGTGTTCGTGGGCAAAGAAAGTCGAAAGCACAAAATTTTTGGAAAATGGGCGTGGCCCCGCCCCTTTATGGGGGATTATTCCACAAAACTTTCCATGCCATAACTCCGGTAAAAATTGACTTATTGAAACGATATTTAGAGAAAGTGTTCAGCATATAAAGCTTACTCTCTGCTGTAAAAATAAACAAAATCGGAGAACGGACACGCCCACTTTTTGAACACAGTTCTAAAAAATTTCTTCGTAAACTTAAAATCGCGATATTTCAATAATTGTATAAGTTATATAAATAAGATTTTACACACATAATAAGCCTTTTAAGCAAAACTGAACTGTACAAAAATTTTGTGGATTTTGGTGAAGTAGGCGTGGCGCCGCCCACTTTTTAGCATAAAAGCTCTGCTATTTTCAAAAGCGATTGCTTGAAATTTCAAGAATGTATTTCAATGAAATTTTGTGAGAGGGCGTGGCACCGCCCACTTATGAGTCAAGCAATTTTCAAATTCTACTGCTAATAACTTCAGAACGGTGTGAGATAGGTTTACGAAACTAGGTTCCAGGCATGTTATGTTTATGTAGAGTACTACCACAGAAAATAAGAAAAATCGGTGAACGACCACGCCCCTTTTTGGACTAAAGTTCTCTAAACGAGAGTTAGGAAACCGGAATATGCAATATCTGTTTAACTGATACAGATATAATGCTAAAATTTAGTACACTCATTCACCTGATGATGTTATTAGTGATGTTTAAAGGTTTTTTGGTAATATTTTGGAAAATGGGCGTGGCACCGCCCACAAGTGAATAAACAAAATATCAACATTTCACTATTAACAAGCCACTGTGAAAGTATCATAAAGATCTGCAATGAAAACTGATCTTCAATAGGGACAAACAACATAATAAAATCCGTGGACGTGCCACCACCCACTTTTTTAAAATTATGTAAATATTGATTAATGGACACATATATCCGTACATCGAAAAATTTCACAAAATACGTTAAAAGTTATGGGCATGGCACGCCTTCTTTTCCAAAGTTATATATAGGACATGGTATAACCCTTGAAAAGATCGATTCAGTACTTTTGGCTCATGTAAGCGGTTAAAGCTTTATAAGCAAGGGGCGTGGCCGCGCCCACCAAATTCGCTATTGTTTAGGCTCGGCATAGATTGCTTTTTAAAATGGGCGAAATCGGATGAAAACCACGCCCCCTTTTTCTAAAAACTAACGCTGGGTATTTAATGTTCGGTTCACCCGAACTTAGACTTCCTTACTTGTTTTATTTTCATACCTTTCATGAACATGAGGAAAGGTATTTATATTTTGTTATTTAGTAATAATTTAATTTACCACTCACAACAGAAGTGTTTTTATCGAAAACAATCAGTTGCCTTTATAACAAATTTTCAGGTATGTATTAAAATAGACCTGAGTAAATTAGGATACCAAAACAGATCACTACTAGGTATTTAATGTTCGGTTACACCCGAACTTAGACTTCCTTACTAGTTATATATAGAATAAGGCAAACAGCTCTATGAAAAAGCTTTTGTATAATAATTTTTTTCTTGAATTCAGATGAATCTAAAATTCACTCTAAGCGGACACAGTCATCAACACTTTTGATATGATAGCTATATTATATGAGCTTATTCTTGGGTCAGCCTTGGTCCACCTAATGGTCAATTTCTTGGAAACGGGTTCGCAGATGAACCTGAAAACTGTTCCTTGTGAAAACTCTCATCAACACCTTTAATTTGATATGCATATTGTTAAAATACATTCGGGGTATCTAGTCCACATTTCGGTCAATATCTCAGGATTCCAGAAACTTTTTTAACTTTTTCTTTCTGAAGAACCTTCTCGGGGCACAAACAAATACAAAAAAAAATTAGTGAAATCGGTCCAGCCGTTCTCAATTGATGAGTTATTATACATTTTTCAATTTCACAGTGAACACAATACCGGTTTTAATTTTGCGTCTGAAAGAACGTGCGCATAAGAAAAAATGTCACATAAAATTAATGGCGATGTATGTGGAAAATGACTTCCATTATTTTCCTGCTTTCTGACTTATTTTTATATTATACCAGGGTCACCCCTGGTCCTCATTTTTGGATATCTCGTAAGCGGAAAATCACCTCTTTTTTAAACACTCATCAACACCTTTTATTCGACACCCATATCGTATAAACACCTTCTAAGGTCACCCCTGGTCCACATTTTGGTAGATATCTCGGAAAACGGGTCGCAAAGGGTCTTGTAAATCACCTCTTTTTTAAATACTCATCAATACCTTTCATTTGATACCCATATAGTAGAAAACCCGTCTGGGGTCACCCCTGGTCCACATTTTGTGGAATATCTCCAAAACCTTCCCGGTTTCTTATACTTTTTTTGGCCATAAACCATGTCGGGCTCAATCAAAAACTACGCACAAAATTTCGTTTAATTCGGTCCAGCCGTTCTGGAGTTATAGCGTCAGCAAGGAAAATAGGCTCCATTTTTATATATAGATATAGATAAGGCAAACAGCTCTATGAAAAAGCTTTTGTATAATAATTTTTTTCTTGAATTCAGATGAATCTAAAATTCACTCTAAGCGGACACAGTCATCAACACTTTTGATATGATAGCTATATTATATGAGCTTATTCTTGGGTCAGCCTTGGTCCACCTAATGGTCAATTTCTTGGAAACGGGTTCGCAGATGAGCCTGAAAACTGTTCCTTGTGAAAACTCTCATCAACACCTTTAATTTGATATGCATATTGTTAAAATACATTCGGGGTATCTGGTCCACATTTCGGTCAATATCTCAGGATTCCAGACACTTTTTTAACTTTTTCTTTCTGAAGAACCTTCGCGGGGCACAAACAAATACAATAAAAAAAATTAGTGAAATCGGTGCAGCCGTTCTCAATTGATGAGTTACTATACATTTTTTCCCTCCATTTTTATATATATAGATAAGGCAAACAGCTCTATAAAAAAGCTTTTGTATGATAACTTTTTCCTGAATTCAGATGAATCTAAAATTCACTCTAAGCGGACACAGTCATCAACACTTTTGATATGATAGCTATATTATATGAGCTTATTCTTGGGTCAGCCTTGGTCCACCTAATGGTCAATTTCTTGGAAACGGGTTCGCAGATGAGCCTGAAAACTGTTCCTTGTGAAAACTCTCATCAACACCTTTAATTTGATATGCATATTGTTAAAATACATTCGGGGTATCTGGTCCACATTTCGGTCAATATCTCAGGATTCCAGAAACTTTTTTAACTTTTTCTTTCTGAAGAACCTTCTCGGGGCACAAACAAATACAAAAAAAAATTAGTGAAATCGGTCCAGCCGTTCTCAATTGATGAGTTACTATACATTTTTCAATTTCACAGTGAACACAATACCGGTTTTAATTTTGCGTTTGAAAGAACGTGCGCATAAGAAAAAATGTCACATAAAATTAATGGCGATGTATGTGGAAAATGACTTCCATTATTTTCCTGCTTTCTGACTTATTTTTATATTATACCAGGGTCACCCCTGGTCCTCATTTTTGGATATCTCGTAAGCGGGGTAGCATAGGGTCCTGAAAATCACCTCTTTTTTAAACACTCATCAACACCTTTTATTCGACACCCATATCGTATAAACACCTTCTAAGGTCACCCCTGGTCCACATTTTGGTAGATATCTCGGAAAACGGGTCGCATAGGGTCTTGTAAATCACCTCTTTTTAAATACTCATCAATACCTTTCATTTGATACCCATATTGTAGAAAACCCGTCTGGGGTCACCCCTGGTCCACATTTTGTGGAATATCTCCAAAACCTTCCCGGTTTCTTATACTTTTTTTGGCCGTAAACCATGTCGGGCTCAATCAAAAACTACGCACAAAATTTCGTTTAATTCGGTCCTGCCGTTCTGGAGTTATAGCGTCAGCAAGGAAAATAGGCTCCATTTTTATATATAGACTAGCAGACCCGGCAGACGTTGTTCTGCCTGACCAGTGACTTCCCTAGAAATACATTTTCAACTATTTTTCTATTAATTTTTAACATTCCATTTATTGCAGTGCTTTAGTATATGCAATGTTTCCGGTTTTAACGTATTTGGTATAAACAAATAAATTTGTTGGATGTCCAACTCAAAAAACGAATCTTTTGAACTCAATGGCTATGACACGAACCATTATGCGCTGCTGAGCAGATGTGTAGTTAGTATTTATTTAATTATATCCTATATCTACCACTTAACGCCACTATTATGATTTTCTGGTCTTAGAACTGCCAGTATGAAATGTATGTATGTCGTACCCCACGAAGATTTTCACGTATTGGAAAAGTTTAAAACAGATCAACCATAAACTTTGGACATTATGGAAGTACAAACAAAGTACTGAATACAAAAAATGTGGGCGTGGCACCCCCCACTTTTCCAAATTGACATAAATCTTGAAGCCCGTAAATTTTTCCCAAAATTTTCCCTCACACAAACCTTGACATTTCTACATAACCATTTCTACATAACCCAAACCCTTTTAAACACGGTGTTTGGTTTGGTGGAAACACCGCGGTACCAATTACGAAGAACTGAAAAAAAACTTGAGTCAAATCTGTCCAGCCGTTCTCATTTTTTTCCTATCATTTTTGAATTGATTAATCTTATAAATAAAAATGAATGTGTGTCTGTGTGTCTGTGTGTCTGCGTGTCTGTTTTTTTTTTTTTTTTTTTTTTGTTTTTTTCAGAGGAGGAAGCATCGAAATCCTCATAGTCAGTGTATGACTTTAACACACTAAACCTCCTACCGTCATGTACCGATCCCCCCGGTACTACCGTTAAGTATTCCGTCGGGAGGTGGTTTGAGCACATGTCTCAACGTCAGTTGGTCAGCGTTACTGTACTATTTCAGTTCTTAGCTGGGGATCTTTTGTTAGATTTTTCATTCATCTAGTCTGGAGTATTGATCATATTGATCAAAGAAAGTCGTTCTTGTCCTACTACCAAAGATATGTATATAGATATAGCTATATAGGCATGTACATACTTACACTACATCTACTCGCTTATTCTGTCTCACTAGCTCTTCTGCATCTAGCCGGTTGGAGTGGCCGTGTTTCCGGCCCGCATCTATAATAATTCAGTACGTTTATAATTAATCAATTATACTCGCAACATATTCAGTTACAAGGTAATGCAGTGGGGAGGCCGCGTCCCCAATCTGCTCCTTCTGGTTTGTGTCACGTGGACCGGGCGGTTGAAAGGCCGTGTTTCCACCCGCATCTGAGATACTTACGTACTCTTAAAATTTTGTTTGCAGGTCAATACAGTGGAGAGGCTGGATCTCCAATCTGCAATCTGCACCTCTGGTATATGTTTGTTAAACTAGGTGGTTAAAAGGCCGTGTTTCCACCTATGTACGTTGAGATACTTACGTACGCTTAAAATTGTGTTTGCAGGTCAATGCAGTGGAGAGGCTGAATCTCCAATCTGCAATCTGCGCCTCTGATATAGGTTTGTTAAACTGGCCGGTTGGAAGGCCGTGTTTCCAACCCGCCTATTGTTTGTCGTGTTTGTTTGCTTTCCTTCAGTCTTCCCTGCTGCGGCGCAGCCGTTCCAAACTTCTAAGCCACTTCATGGCTTCTGCGATTACCTCGCACGCTGCCATCCATTTTTGTTTACTTCGTAGCATGTG
Organism: Sphenella marginata; assembly: GCA_951509765.1. Taxonomy (NCBI): domain Eukaryota; kingdom Metazoa; phylum Arthropoda; class Insecta; order Diptera; family Tephritidae; genus Sphenella; species Sphenella marginata. The sequence goes on along the minus strand of OX608078.1, from coordinate 66,124,197 downwards.
ACCCACCAGCGACTCGGGAGTGTAGTCCTCATCCCCCCCCTCTAAAGCTGTACGAAGAACACGTGGTAGACGTCTTCCACTGCCTCGCCTCCACAGTGATCGCATACGTTGTTGCTTTCGTGCTTAAACCGATAAAGGTATTCTTTAAAGCATCCGTGGCCGCTTAAGAACTGGGTCAGATAAAAATCTACCTCCCCGTGTGTTCTCGTTACCCATGCTTTAATATCTGGTATACAGCGATATGTCCAGCGCCCCTTATTCGATAGGTTCCATCTGTTTTGCCAATTTTGAATACTAATCTCGCGTGCTTCGGACCGCGAGTTTCTATCCTCAAACGTTGTGGCTGCTTCCTTTGCCAATATGTCAATTGGGAACAAGCCAGAGATTACCAGTGCGGCATCGTCTGATACCGTTCTAAACGCGCTACAAACTCGGAGAGCACACAAGCGATAGGTCGACTTCACCCCGCGTAGGTACGACTGATACTCCATGGCGTGCTGCCATACCGGTGCCCCGTAGAGGAGTTGGCTTTTCACTACGCCTGCCAGTAGCTGACGCCGCCCTTGCTTTGGACCTCGTGCGTTTAGCATTATCCTCGATAACGATGATATGGTTTTCGCTGCTTTCTCGTTAGCGTATTCTAAATGCGTTTTGAAAGACAGCCTCCTGTCTATCATGATTCCCAGATACTTAACTGCAGGCATTGTTTCAATGTCATGGTCTCCGATTCTTATCGTGACCTGCTCTACCTTTTTCCTGCTTGATACTAGCACCGCCTCTGTTTTGTGCTCCGCAAGCTGTAGTCCATGTTGCATGAGCCATGTTTGAACGCTGGCTATGCTTACATTAGTTTTTCCACATATATCACTTAAGTGTTTGGCAGTAACAATCAATACGATATCATCCGCGAATCCGATAATCTTAACTCCATTAGGTACTTTAAGTCGCAGCACTCCGTCGTACATGATGTTCCATAGTAATGGGCCGAGCACGGACCCTTGAGGAACCCCGCCTGTGACATGGAGCTTTTCCGTGCCATCTGCCGTTTCGTAGTGCAGCAGACGTCCGTCAAAATAGCTGCGGATTATGCGTCTCAGATAATAGGATATACCTACCCTGTCTAGGGTATCCAGAATTTTCGCCCAGTTAGCGCAATTGAATGCGTTCTTTACATCTAAGGTCACGATAAGGCAGTATTCCTTAGATCGCTCGAGCCAGCGTGTGCCGCTTATTGCATCTTGAGCGGTATCTCTAGCCACGTTCACTGCATTTATGGTGGATCTGCCTCTTCTGAACCCAAACTGGTTGTCAGATATGCCACCCACCTCTTCTATTTCTTTTTCTAGACGATTGTAGATTACTCGCTCAAGAATTTTGCCTGCCGAGTCGAGCAGGCAAATGGGCCTGTAGCTGGATGGCTCCGCCAGGTTTTTTCCAGGCTTCGGCAGCAGCACCAAATTTTGGCGTTTCCAAATCGAAGGGAATGTCCCCTCAGCTAGGCATGCAGTAAATAAGTTCGCGAACGTTGACGCCTTATAATCAACCGCCACCTTCAGTACTTTGTTGGGCACGCAGTCTGGACCAGGAGACTTGTTGTCATCTAGTCTCTTAACCGCTAGGAGCACTTCCTCTACCGTCACTTCATTAAATGCATATAATGGATTATTTGGCGTAGGGGAAACTAGTTTTCTTTGCGTGGGAAAGAGAGTATCGACCACGTTTTTGAGGAATGACGGGCATGTTGGTATGGCTTCGCGCTTGGTTTTCAACTTTTTCAAGACCAATTTGTAAGCCGTTCCCCATGGGTCGTGTTCAGCCTCATCGCAGAGGTTGAGAAAGCATTGTCGTTTGCTATTCGCTATTGCCGCCTTCAAAGCATGACGCGCAGCTTTATAGGCAGCTCTGCACTCTAAGAAGGTTGGCCTATCTCGTGATCTTTGGAAGCGCCGCCTCGCCCGAATACATTCTCTCCTTAGTGTTTGTATGCTGTCATTCCACCAATACGCCGATCTTTGCTGTTTCCGTATGGTCTTTCTGGTCATCGACGCATCGCATGCTCCTTTGATGTCAGCCATTACCTTAGTGGCTATAAAGTTCGCGCTGCCTGTATACTCGGATGCTGGCAGCATTGCCTTGAAAACATCGGAGTCGAAGGTGTTGACCTTCCAACCCCGACTCCTCACGAAAGTTCGGTTGGTAGGAGTCCTTCCCCTGTCTACTTTGATGTCCACTATGATGGCCGAGTGATCGCTTTGCGTATAGCACTCACTAATCTTCCACTCGCACATCCTAAACATATTTTCACTTACGAGCGTAATGTCTATTATGGACCCGAAGCCATTTCTGGAAAATGTATGCTGCCCACCTGTATTAAGAAGCGCTACATCCAAACAAGCGAACGCTTCGAGAAGAACTCTCCCTTTCGGAGAAGTTCGCTGTGAGCCCCATTCGACAGCCCATGCGTTAAAGTCGCCAGCTATGACGAACCGCTGCCTCGTAGTCGCGTCTGTGGCTATCTTACCAACAACCTCTTCAAAAGCTTCTAGCGAGGTGCTAGGTGGTATATAGCAGCTATATACGAAGATATCTCCTATCCTGCCGCACACAAAACCTCTTTCTTTAAGAACGGGCTCTGCGTGTCTGTGTGTCTGTGTGTCCTTTATGGGCGTCCAAAGTACTCAACCGATTTTTATGAAATTTTCACAGTATATTCTTGGGATCATGGGTTAAAGCATAGGCTATATTAATTTTTGGAAAAGTGGGCGGTGCCACGCCCCCAGGCTATATAAAACTACAACTCTTCATAACTCTGAACATATTTGGTCTAAATTAATGATTTTTGGATATGTGTGTCCTTTGGTCAAGATTTATGTAATTATGGAAAAGTGGGCGGTGCCACGCCCACATTTTTTGTGTTTTGTTTGTACTTCAATAATGTCCAAAGTTTATGGTCGATCTTTTTTAAACTTTCAAGATTGGTTAAGAAAATTGTTTTGTACGATTCAGGCTATATCAATTTTTGGAAAAGTAGCCAGTGCCACGCCCCCAGGCTATATAAAATTTAAATTCTTCATAACTCTGAACATATTTGGTCTAAATTAAAGATTTTTGGATATGTGTGTCCTTTAGTTAAGATGTATATAGTTTTGGAAAAGTGGGCGGTGCCACGCCCACATTTTTTGTGTTTTGTTTAATGTCCAAAGTTTATGGTCGATCTCTTTTAAACTTTCAAGATTGGTTCAGAAAATTGTTGTGTACGATTCAGGCTATATCAATTTTTGGAAAAGTAGGCGGTGCTCCCAGGCTATATAAAATTTAAATTCTTCATAACTCTGAACATATTGGGTCTAAATTAAAGATTTTTGGATATGTGTATCCTTTAGTCAAGATGTATATAATTTTGGAAAAGTGGGCGGTGCCACGCCCACATGTTTTGTGTTTTGTTTGTACTTCAATAAGTTCAAAGTTTATGGTCGATCTTCTCTAAATTTCCAGATTGGTTCAGAAGATTGTTGTGCCACGCCCCCAGGCTATATAAAATTTAAATCATTATAACTTTGAATATTTTTGGTCTAAACTAATGATTTTTGGATATGTGTGTCCCTTGGTCAAGAATTACATATATAATTTGGGAAATGTGGGCGTGGCACCTGTTGATCTGTTTTAAACTTTTCCAATACGTTAAAATCTTCGTTGGGTACGACATATGTACATAGGCTACATTTGTAAATTCTTTGGAAAAGTGGGCAGTTCCAAGACCACAAGCTAAGTAATATTTCAATTCGTTATATCCCTGAATGTATTTGCTTTAGTGACATTTTAACGTTCTTAAATCTTAATCAAAGCACTTAATTTTTTTTGTTTGTTATTGCCGTTCATCCAGAGTATTATAGGTAGATATTGGATATAATTAAATAAGTACTAACTATACATCTGCTCAGCAGCGCATAATGGTTTTTGTCATACCCATTGAGTTCAAAAGATCCGTTTTTTGAGTTGGACATCCAAAAAATTTATTTGTTTATACCAAAGACTTTAAAGCCACAAACATTGTATATCCTAAAGCACTGCAATAAATGGAATGTTAAAAGTTAAAGAAAAATATTTGAAAATGTATTTCTAGGGAAGTCACTGGTCAGGCAGAACAACGTCTGCCGGGTCTGCTAGTATGAAATAAGAAATTAATAATATAATTATGTGATAATACTTACATGTACATATGTATATATTTTAATTAAATATTTTTGATCAATGAAGCAATTGTATAAAATACGAATAACGGGGTTTCACAAAATGCGTTCACTACAAAATATGTACATATGTATATGGATTTGATTTTTACTTATCCCTCAGCAACACGAAAACGTACATATGTACATATGAATGTTAATTTTGTTTTTATTTAAAGCGTCATACATACATACATATGTATGTATGTACGAAGCGAAGTACCGCTACCGAGCGCTCGCTTAACTTAAATCGATTTATTTGGTTGACAGCGAACAAACACACAAACAGCTTTTTTAGAAAAGGTGCTCCTATTGTTTAAACAATTTTGGTTAAATAATATATGAATCAACTATTTTTTTTGATGCAGAACGAAAGTAAATATTTCACAGTTTAACTTCAAGTAAGTTTCATTCTAATCGGTGGATCCGTTTATGATTTGTGGCTGTGTAAACAAAAAAATTTATGGTTTTTTACCGATTTCCACTCCCCCTTGAGATATAAGGTATCCTATCTTTCAAGTTGGATCAAACTGTAGATGCTGTGCAAATTTCATTAAAATCGGTTGAGTAGTTTAGGAGCTCACCCTGATTGAACATGTGACACGTGATTTTTATATATTAAGATAGCAGACCCGGCAGACGTTGTTCCAGTGACTTCCCTAGAAATACATTTTCAAATAGTTTTCTTTAACTTTTAACATTCCATTTATTGCAGTGCTTTAGGATATAAAATGTTTGTGGCTTTAAAGTCTTTGGTATAAACAAATAAATTTTTTGGATGTCCAACTCAAAAAACGAATCTTTTGAACTCAATGAGTATGACAAAAACCATTATGCGCTGCTGAGCAGATGTGGAGTTAGTATTTATTTAATTATATCCTATATCTACCTATAATACTCTGGATATGTATGAACGGCAATAACAAACAAAAAAAATTAAGTGCTTTGATTAAGATTTAAGAACGTTAAAATCTCACTAAAGCAAATACATTCAGGGATAGATATAACGAATTGAAATATTACTTAGCTTGTGATCTTGGAACTGCCCACATTTCCAAAAGCCTTACAAATGTAGCCTATGTATGTCGTACCCAACGAAGATTTTAACGTATTGGAAAACTTTAAAACAGATCAACCATAAACTTTGGACATTATTGAAGTAAAAACAAAGTACTGAATACAAAAAATGTGGGCGTCGCACCGCCCACTTTCCCCAAATTATATAATTCTTGACCAAGGGACACACATATCCAAAAATCATTAGTTCAGACCAAACATATTTAAAGTTATGATGATTTAAATTTTATAAAGCCTGGGGGCGTGGCACCGCCCACTTTTCCAAAAATTAATATAACCTAAATCGTACACAACAATCTTCTGAACCAATCTGCAAAGTTTAGAAAAGATCGACCATAAACTTTGGACATTATTGAAGTACAGGCAAAACACAAAAAAAGTGGGCATGGCACCGCCCACTTTTCCCAAACTATATAAATCTTGACTAAAGGACACACATGTCCAAAAATCTTTAATTTAGACCCAATATGTTCAGAGTTATGAAGAACTTAAATTTTATATAGCCTGGGGGCGGGCACTGCCTACTTTTCCAAAAATTGATATAGCCTAAATCGTACACAACAATCTTCTGAACCAATCTGGAAAGTTTGAAAGAGATCGACTATAAACTTTGGACATTATTGAAGTACAGGCAAAACACAAAAAATGTGGGCGTGGCACCGCCCACTTTTCCAAAATTACATAAATCTTGACCAATCGACACACATATCCAAAAATCATTAATTTACACCAAATATGTTCAGAGTTATGAAGAATTGTAGTTTTATATAGCCTGGGGCGTGGCACCGCCCACTTTTCCAAAAATTAATATAGCCTATGCTTTAACCCATGATCTCAAGAATATACTGTGAAAATTTCATAAAAATCGGTTGAGTACTTTGGACGCCCATAAAGAACACACAGACACACAGACACACATTCATTTTTATTTATAAGATAAGGCAAACAGCTCTATGAAAAAGCTTTTGTATAATAATTTTTTTCTTGAATTCAGATGAATCTAAAATTCACTCTAAGCGGACACAGTCATCAACACTATTGATATGATAGCTATATTATATGAGCTTATTCTTGGGTCAGCCTAGGTCCACCTAATGGTCAATTTCTTGGAAACGGGTTCGCAGATGAACCTGAAAACTGTTCCTTGTGAAAACTATCATCAACACCTTTAATTTGATACGCATATTGTTAAAATACATTCGGGGTCACCCCTGGTCCACATTTTGGTCAATATCTCAGGATTCCAGAAACTTTTTTAACTTTTTCTTTCTGAAGAACCTCCTCGGGGCACAAACAAATACAATAAAAAAAAATTAGTGAAATCGGTCCAGCCGTTCTCAATTGATGAGTTACTATACATTTTTTCCCTCCATTTTTATCTATATATAAAAATGGAGCCTATTTTACTTGCTGACGCTATAACTCCAGAACGGCAGGACCGAATTAAACGAAATTTTGCACGTAGTTTTTGATTGAGCCCGACATGGTTTATGGCCAAAAAAAGTATAAGAAACCGGGAAGGTTTTGGAAATATTCCACAAAATGTGGACCAGGGGTGACTCCAGAAAGTGTTTGTACGATATGGGTATCAAATGAAAGGTATTGATGAGTGTTCTAACATGGAGTGGTTTTGAGTCCCTTATGGGGTCCCGTTTCCGAGATATTGACCCAAATGTGGACCAGGGGTGACTCCAGAAAGTGTTTGTACGATATGGGTATCAAATGAAAGGTATTGATGAGTGTTGTAACATGGAGTGGTTTTGAGTCCCAAATGGGGCCCCGTTTCCGAGATATTGACCCAAATGTGGGCCAGGGGTGACTCCAGAAAGTGTTTGTACGATATGGGTATCAAATGAAAGGTATTGATGAGTGTTCTGACATGGAGTGGTTTTGAGTCCCATATGGGGTCCCGTTTCCGAGATATTTACCCAAATGTGGACCAGGGGTGACTCCAGAAAGTGTTTGTACGATATGGGTATCAAATGAAAGGTGTTGACGAGCGCTTGAACATGGTGTAGTTATTAGTCCCATATAAGACGCCGTATTCGAGGTATTTCCCTAAATATGGACCAGGTGTGACCCCAGACGGGTTTTCTACAATATGGGTATCAAATAAAAGGTATTGATGAGTATTTAAAAAAGAGGTGATTTTCAAGACCCTATGCTACCCGTTTTCCGAGATATCTACCAAAATGTGGACCAGGGGTGACCTTAGGAGGATTTTATACGATATGGGTGTCGAATAAAAGGTGTTGATGAGTGTTTAAAAAAGAGGTGATTTTCAGGACCCTATGCTACCCCGCTTACGAGATAACCAAAAATGAAGACCAGAGGTGACCCTGATATAATATAAAAATAAGTCGGAAAGCAGGAAAATAATGGAAGTCATTTTTCACATACATCGCCATTAATTTTATGTGAAATTTTTTCTTATGCGCACGTTCTTTCAAACGCAAATTTAAAACCGGTATTGTGTTCACTGTAAAATTGAAAAATGTATAGTAACTCATCAATTGAGAACGGCTGGACCGATTTCACAAATTTTTTTTTATTGTATTTGTTTGTGCCCCGAGAAAAGAAAGAAAAAGTAAAAAAAGTTTCTGGAATCCTGAGATATTGACCGAAATGTGGACCAGGGGTGACCCCAAATGTATTTTAACAATATGCGTATCAAATTAAAGGTGTTGATGAGAGTTTTCACAAAGAACAATTTTCAGGTTCATCTGCGAACCCGTTTCCAAGATATTGACCATTAGGTGGACCAAGGCTGACCCAAGAATATGCTCATATAATATAGCTATCATATCAAAAGTGTTGATGACTGTGTCCGCTTAGAGTGAATTTTAGATTCATCTGAATTCAAGAAAAAAATTATCATACAAAAGCTTTTTCATAGAGCTGTTTGCCTTATCTATATATGAAGGGCTCAGAACCAAAACGATCTAAGTGACTCTGAAAGTGATTTGAGATATTCAAGTTTGAAGTTTACTGCCTTTTGAAAATTCTATGTAAAATCTGGGTAGGGCGTTTATTTTATGGAAAATAGATGGCACTACAATGCCCGAAATGACTCGGATCTCTTTGCCAACAAATAAACACCATATTTCACTATACAAAGATGGGTATAGCTCAATTTCGAAAAAAATTTCACTTAGATCCTTTTGGTTCTGAGCACTCATATATAAAAATTGAGGGAAAATATGTATAGTAACTCATCAATTGAGAACGGCTGGACCGATTTCACTAATTTTTTCTTAATTGTATTTGTTTGTGCCCCGAGAAGGTTCTTCAGAAAGAAAAAGTTAAAAAAGTTTCTGGAATCCTGAGATATTGACCAAAATGTGGACCAGGGGTGACTCCGAATGTATTTTAACAATATGCGTATCAAATTAAAGGGGTTGATGAGAGTTTTCACAAGGAAAAGTTTTCAGGTTCATCTGCGAACCCGTTTCCAAGAAATTGACCATTAGGTGGACCAAGGCTGACTCAAGAATAAGCTCATATAATATAGCTATCATATCAAAAGTGTTGATGACTGTGTCCGCTTAGAGTGAATTTTAGATTCATCTGAATTCAAGAAAAAAATTATTATACAAAAGCTTTTTCATAGAGCTGTTTGCCTTATCTTATAAATAAAAATGAATGTGTGTCTGTGTGTCTGTGTGTTCTTTATGGGCGTCCAAAGTACTCAACCGATTTTTATGAAATTTTCACAGTATATTCTTGAGATCATGGGTTAAAGCATAGGCTATATTCATTTTTGGAAAAGTGGGCGGTGCCACGCCCCCAGGCTATATAAAACTACAATTCTTCATACCTCTGAACATATTTGGTCTAAGTTAATGATTTTTGGATATGTGTGTCCTTTGGTCAAGATTTATGTAATTTTGGAAAAGTGGGCGGTGCCACGCCCACATTTTTTGTGTTTTGTTTGTACTTCAATAATGTCCAAAGTTTATGGTCGGTGGCGGTGCCACGCCCACATTTTTTGTGTTTTGTTTGTACTTCAATAATGTCCAAAGTTTATGGTCGATCTCTTTTAAACTTTCAAGATTGGTTCAGAAGATTGTTGTGTACGATTTAGGCTATATCAATTTTTTAAAAGTAGGCGGTGCCACGCCCCCAGGCTATATAAAAATTAAATTCTTCATAGCTCTGAACATATTTGGTCTAAATTAATGATTTCTGGATATGTGTGTCCTTTAGTCACGATTTATGTAATTTTGGAAAAGTGGGCGGTGCCACGCCCACATTTTTTGTGTTTTGTTTGTACTTCAATAATGTCCAAAGTTTATGGTCGATCTCTTTTAAACTTTCAAGATTGGTTAAGAAAATTGTTGTGTACGATTCAGGCTATATCAATTTTTGGAAAAGTAGCCAGTGCCACGCCCCCAGGCTATATAAAATTTAAATTCTTCATAACTCTGAACATATTGGGTCTAAATTAAAGATTTTTGGTAATGTGTGTCCTTTAGTCAAGATGTATATAATTTTGGAAAAGTGGGCGGTGCCACGCCCACATTTTTTGTGTTTTGTTTGTACTTCAATAATGTCCAAAGTTTATGGTCGATCTCTTTTAAACTGTCAAGATTGGTTCAGAAGATTGTTGTGTACGATTTAGGCTATATCAATTTTTGGAAAAGTAGGCGGTGCCACGCCCCCAGGCTATATAAAATTTAAATTCTTCATAGCTCTGAACATATTTGGTCTAAATTAATGATTTCGGGATATGTGTGTCCTTTGGTCAAGATTTATGTAATTTTGGAAAAGTGGGCGGTGCCACGCCCCTTTTTTTGTGTTTTGTTTGTACTTCAATAATGTCCAAGGTTTATGGTCGATCTCTTTTAAACTTTCAAGATTGGTTCAGAAGATTGTT
>OX608078.1:65982185-66113815 GCA_951509765.1 Sphenella marginata | reverse complement strand
CAATAAAAAAAATTAGTGAAATCGGTGCAGCCGTTCTCAATTGATGAGTTACTATACATTTTTTCCCTCCATTTTTATATATATAGATAAGGCAAACAGCTCTATAAAAAGCTTTTGTATGATAACTTTTTCCTGAATTCAGATGAATCTAAAAAGCACTCTAAGCGGACACAGTCATCAACACTTTTGATATGATAGCTATATTATATGAGCTTATTCTTGGGTCAGCCTTGTCCACCTAATGGTCAATTTCTTGGAAACGGGTTCGCAGATGACCTGAAAACTGTTCCTTGTGAAAACTCTCATCAACACCTTTAATTTGATATGCATATTGTTAAAATACATTCGGGGTATGTGGTCCACATTTCGGTCAATATCTCAGGATTCCAGAAACTTTTTTTACTTTTTCTTTCTGAAGAACCTTCTCGGGGCACAAACAAATACAAAAAAAAAAATTAGTGAAATCGGTCCAGCCGTTCTCAATTGATGAGTTACTATACATTTTTCAATTTCACAGTGAACACAATACCGGTTTTAATTTTGCGTTTGAAAGAACGTGCGCATAAGAAAAAATGTCACATAAAATTAATGGCGATGTATGTGAAAAATGACTTCCATCATTTTCCTGCTTTCCGACTTATTTTTATATTATACCAGGGTCACCCCTGGTCCTCATTTTTGGATATCTCGTAAGCGGGGTAGCATAGGGTCCTGAAAATCACCTATTTTTTAAACACTCATTAACACCTTTTATTCGACACCCATATCGTATAAACACCTTCTAAGGTCACCCCTGGTCCACATTTTGGTAGATATCTCGGAAAACGGGTCGCATAGGGTCTTGAAAATCACCTCTTTTTAAATACTCATCAATACCTTTTATTTGATACCCATATTGTAGAAAACCCGTCTGGGGTCACACCTGGTCCATATTTTGGGAAATACCTCGAATACGGCGTCTTATATGGGACTAATAACTACACCATTCAAGCGCTCGTCAACACCTTTCATTTGATACCCATATCGTACAAACACTTTCTGGAGTCACCCCTGGTCCACATTTGGGTAAATATCTCGGAAACGGGACCCCATATGGGACTCAAAACCACTCCATGTCAGAACACTCATCAATACCTTTCATTTGATACCCATATCGTACAAACACTTTCTGGAGTCACCCCTGGTCCACATTTGGGTCAATATCTCGGAAACGGGGCCCCATTTGGGACTCAAAACCACTCCGTGTTACAACACTCATCAATACCTTTCATTTGATACCCATATCGTACAAACACTTTCTGGAGTCACCCCTGGTCCACATTTGGGTAGATATCTCGGAAAACGGGTCGCATAGGGTCTTGTAAATCACCTCTTTTTTAAATACTCATCAATACCTTTCATTTGATACCCATATTGTAGAAAACCCGTCTGGGGTCACACCTGGTCCATATTTTGGGAAATACCTCGAATACGGGGTCTTATATGGGACTAATAACTACACTATGTTCAAGCGCTCGTCAACACCTTTCATTTGATACCCATATCGTACAAACACTTTCTGGAGTCACCCCTGGTCCACATTTGGGTCAATATCTCGGAAACGGGACCCCATATGGGACTCAAAACCACTCCATGTTAGAACACTCATCAATACCTTTCATTTGATACCCATATCGTACAAACACTTTCTGGAGTCACCCCTGGCCCACATTTTGTGGAATATCTCCAAAACCTTCCCGGTTTCTTATACTTTTTTTGGCCATAAACCATGTCGGGCTCAATCAAAAACTACGTGCAAAATTTCGTTTAATTCGGTACTGCCGTTCTGGAGTTATAGCGTCAGCAAGGAAAATAGGCTCCATTTTTATATATACATAGATAGCAGACCCGGCAGACGCACAGTGAATCGAATAGAACAGGCTAGCTGGACAAAATTATTTTATGGGATTTTCGGACTTAAATGACTGTATCCAAGTATATTGTGCACATTTAGGTAAAAATGAAGTCTAAGGACAAAATATGGTTGGATAATATACATACGTACTAGGGTGGGCCAGAAACAAAAAATCGATTTTTCATTTATCTTCCATTTGTTTGTTTTGTCTGATTTGTCAATACAAAAATTAGTTCATTAACCTTTCTGCTACGTTAGAAAAAAATCGCACTTTTAGTGTTTTGGGTCAATTTGACGCACTCATGAAAACTTAGCGCTGCTTATAATTTTTTTAACCAAACTTCATTTTTGTTTTCATCTAAAATAATTTATTATTTAATATAGAAAAGATTTGTATTTATTGGTTAATGTTTTACTGGCAGTTTTTACACACTAAGCTGCTAATTGCGAAGTATGTTTCTCTATGAAAGTGAAGAAGAGGCGGCAAATTTTCTACGACATACAAAGTGTTTTTTGAACTCATGCATAAAACATGAGTGCAGATTTGTTAGTACTAATGAAGCTTTCAATAATTGATAAAGATGGTATGCGAAAAATAGGAAATGTGTATGCAATTTTCCATAAATACTGTTCTTTATAATAGTTTCCCAAAAATGTATACATTAGGGTATACTAAATCACATGGTGGGTCAAATTGACCCAGTAACACAATAAGTGTAGCAAAAACACTTTAAGATATTTTTAGTAGTGTTGAAAACCGTTATGGTTTTAATTTGTTAGCAAACCCCTTCTATTTATTAACCCAAACATAGCAGAAGGGTTAAAAACAATTCAAGTTTATTTTCGTTGAAATAACTCATTCTATGTTAACATTAAACTAAAAATACTTCAAAGATATCCTTATTGCTATAAGTAATATAAATTAAAATGTAAGTAAGTCTTAGTCACTATCAGTACTTTTCACATCTGAACAACTATTAACAGAGTCTGCACAACCTTTTTTTTAATCGAGAAGGAATAAGCAGGAAAAAAAAAAAAAATAGTTGGACCAATTTGTGCCGAACGAAATTTGTACATTTAGAGGCTACGGAGCCACGGCTATGATTTACATAAATTTCAGACTGGAAGCTGGTGGAATACTACTACTTTTTCTCTAACAAATGTAAAAATTTGCAAATAAAAATATAAATTTTCAAATTTCGGCGTGTTTTTTAGAACAACAACATGCTCTAAATAAAAAACTTTATATCATATGAATAGTACTCACTGTTTACCATCACATCCATTTTAAATAACACGAAAAAACAACGCAGTAATAAATTAATATGAAAAACCGTGAGAAGTCCAGAATTATAAATTTAGGCAGATCAAAACACGTTTTTCTGAGATTAGCAGCTAATTACATCCACATCAGCAAATATTAAGTAAAATTTTTTTTTGACTCGTGATATTTGGACTATTAGCTGTCATCTACAATCTTTTTTTATTTAAAATTCAATGGTCACTTTTGTCCAGCTAGCTTGTTCTATTCGATTCACAGTGAGACGTTGTCCTGCCAAAAATTAGGGCGTATTTCATTTATACATATGTATCTTACCTTATTGCGTAGCACAATTTGCTCGAACTATCTTTCATACCCAGCCATAGTGTATTTCAATCTATAAATTTAGTTATTTGAACTTTGGTGAATGTGGTGAATTTCCCTACAGTTTTGATTTGATCTAAATTTTTTACCATTTATTAAGATATCATTAATGAATGTTTTAAATTTTCGTCTTTCTTAGATGTCCACTAAAGCATCTTCTTAAATCGTCGAATATTCTTATTTTTTTTATTTCACGACATGCATTAAATTTTTTTAGGAGGTGACACCTAAATGAAAGAATTACCGTCAGTTAATATATTCAAACTTAACAAAACTGCGAACTGAATTGAAAAAGGAATAGCAAATCGACATAACCTAATTTAACTCTTGTAATTAGTTTATCCATTCAGGCGTGATGCGATGACCAAGGGAAATAGGGATTCATTGTTATAAATAGATAAGGCAAACAGCTCTATGAAAAAGCTTTTGTATAATAATTTTCTTCTTGAATTCAGATGAATCTAAAATTCACTCTAAGCGGACACAGTCATCAACACTTTTGATATGATAGCTATATTATATGAGCTTATTCTTGGGTCAGCCTAGGTCCACCTAATGGTCAATTTCTTGGAAACGGGTTCGCAGATGAACCTGAAAACTGTTCCTTGTGAAAACTCTCATCAACACCTTTAATTTGATACGCATATTGTTAAAATCCATTCGGGGTCACCCCTGGTCCACATTTTGGTCAATATCTCAGGATTCCAGAAACTTTTTTAACTTTTTCTTTCTGAAGAACCTTCTCGGGGCACAAACAAATACAATAAAAAAAAATTAGTAAATCGGTCCAGCCGTTCTCAATTGATGAGTTACTATACATTTTTCAATTTCACAGTGAACACAATACCGGTTTTAATTTTGCGTTTGAAAGAACGTGCGCATAAGAAAAAATGTCACATAAAATTAATGGCGATGTATGTGAAAAATTACCACTCCATGTTAGAACACTCATCAATACCTTTCATTTGATACCCATATCGTACAAACAATTTCTGGAGTCACCCCTGGTCCACATTTGGGTCAATATCTCCAAAACATTCCCGGTTTCTTATACTTTTTTTGGCCATAAACCATGTCGGGCTCAATCAAAAACTACGCGCAAAATTTCGTTTAATTCGGTCCTGCCGTTCTGGAGTTATAGCGTCAGCAAGGAAAATAGGCTCCATTTTTATATATAGAACTAGCAGACCCGGCAGACGTTGTTCTGCCTGACCAGTGACTTCCATAGAAATACATTTTCAAATATTTTTCTTTAACTTTTAACATTCCATTTATTGCAGTGCTTTAGGATATCCAATGTTTCTGGCTTTAAAGTCTTTGGTATGTCCAACTCAAAAAACGGATCTTTTGAACTCAATGGGTATGACAAAAACCATTATGCGCTGCTGAGCAGATGTATTGTTAGTACTTATTTAATTATATCCTATATCTACCTATAATACTCTGGATATGTATGAACGGCAATAACAAACAAAAAAAATTAAGTGCTTTGATTAAGATTTAAGAACGTTAAAATGTCACTAAAGCAAATACATTCAGGGATATAACGAATTGAAATATTACTTAGCTTGTGGTCCTGGAACTGCCCACTTTTCCAAAGAATTTACAAATGTAGCCTATGTATGTCGTACCCAAGTTTAAAACAGATCAACCATAAACTTTGGACATTATTGAATTACAAACAAAGCACTGAATACAAAAAATGTGGGCGTGGCACGGCCCACATTTCCAAAATTATATAATTCTTGACCAAGGGACACACATATCCAAAAATCATTAGTTTAGACCAAAAATATTCAAAGTTATGATGATTTAAATTTTATATAGCCTGGGGGCGTGGCACCGCCTACTTTTCCAAAAATTGATATAGCCTAAATCGTACACAACAATCTTCTGAACCAATCTTGAAAGTTTAAAAGAGATCGACCATAAACCTTGGACATTATTGAAGTACAAACAAAACACAAAAAAAGGGGCGTGGCACCGCCCACTTTTCCAAAATTACATAAATCTTGACCAAAGGACACACATATCCCGAAATCATTAATTTAGACCAAATATGTTCAGAGCTATGAACAATTTAAATTTTATATAGCCTGGGGGCGTGGCACCGCCTACTTTTCCAAAAATTGATATAGCCTAAATCGTACACAACAATCTTCTGAACCAATCTTGACAGTTTAAAAGAGATCGACCATAAACTTTGGACATTATTGAAGTACAAACAAAACACAAAAAATGTGGGCGTGGCACCGCCCACTTTTCCAAAATTATATACATCTTGACTAAAGGACACACATTACCAAAAATCTTTAATTTAGACCCAATATGTTCAGAGTTATGAAGAATTTAAATTTTATATAGCCTGGGGGCGTGGCACTGGCTACTTTTCCAAAAATTGATATAGCCTGAATCGTACACAACAATTTTCTTAACCAATCTTGAAAGTTTAAAAGAGATCGACCATAAACTTTGGACATTATTGAAGTACAAACAAAACACAAAAAATGTGGGCGTGGCACCGCCCACTTTTCCAAAATTACATAAATCGTGACTAAAGGACACACATATCCAGAAATCATTAATTTAGACCAAATATGTTCAGAGCTATGAAGAATTTAATTTTTATATAGCCTGGGGGCGTGGCACCGCCTACTTTTAAAAAAATTTATATAGCCTAAATCGTACACAACAATCTTCTGAACCAATCTTGAAAGTTTAAAAGAGATCGACCATAAACTTTGGACATTATTGAAGTACAAACAAAACACAAAAAATGTGGGCGTGGCACCGCCACCGACCATAAACTTTGGACATTATTGAAGTACAAACAAAACACAAAAAATGTGGGCGTGGCACCGCTCACTTTTCCAAAATTACATAAATCTTGACCAAAGGACACACATATCCAAAAATCATTAACTTAGACCAAATATGTTCAGAGGTATGAAGAATTGTAGTTTTATATAGCCTGGGGGCGTGGCACCGCCCACTTTTCCAAAAATTAATATAGCCTATGCTTTAACCCATGATCTCAAGAATATACTGTGAAAATTTCATAAAAAACGGTTGAGTACTTTGGACGCCCATAAAGAACACACAGACACACAGACACACATTCATTTTTATTTATAAGATAAGGCAAACAGCTCTATGAAAAAGCTTTTGTATAATAATTTTTTTCTTGAATTCAGATGAATCTAAAATTCACTCTAAGCGGACACAGTCATCAACACTTTTGATATGATAGCTATATTATATGAGCTTATTCTTGAGTCAGCCTTGGTCCACCTAATGGACAATTTCTTGGAAACGGGTTCGCAGATGAACCTGAAAACTTTTCCTTGTGAAAACTCTCATCAACCCCTTTAATTTGATACGCATATTGTTAAAATACATTCGGAGTCACCCTTGGTCCACATTTTGGTCAATATCTCAGGATTCCAGAAACTTTTTTAACTTTTTCTTTCTGAAGAACCTTCTCGGGGCACAAACAAATACAATTAAGAAAAAATTAGTGAAATCGGTCCAGCCGTTCTCAATTGATGAGTTACTATACATATTTTCCCTCAATTTTTATATATGAGTGCTCAGAACCAAAAGGATCTAAGTGAAATTTTTTTCGAAATTGAGCTATACCCATCTTTGTATAGTGAAATATGGTGTTTATTTGTTGGCAAAGAGATCCGAGTCATTTCGGGCATTGTAGTGCCATCTATTTTCCATAAAATAAACGCCCTACCCAGATTTTACATAGAATTTTCAAAAGGCAGTAAACTTCAAACTTGAATATCTCAAATCACTTTCTGAGCCCTTCATATATAGATAAGGCAAACAGCTCTATGAAAAAGCTTTTGTATGATAATTTTTTTCTTGAATTCAGATGAATCTAAAATTCACTCTAAGCGGACACAGTCATCAACACTTTTGATATGATAGCTATATTATATGAGCATATTCTTGGGTCAGCCTTGGTCCACCTAATGGTCAATATCTTGGAAACGGGTTCGCAGATGAACCTGAAAATTGTTCTTTGTGAAAACTCTCATCAACACCTTTAATTTGATACGCATATTGTTAAAATACATTTGGGGTCACCCCTGGTCCACATTTCGGTCAATATCTCAGGATTCCAGAAACTTTTTTTACTTTTTCTTTCTTTTCTCGGGGCACAAACAAATACAATAAAAAAAAAATTTGTGAAATCGGTCCAGCCGTTCTCAATTGATGAGTTACTATACATTTTTCAATTTCACAGTGAACACAATACCGGTTTTAAATTTGCGTTTGAAAGAACGTGCGCATAAGAAAAAATTTCACATAAAATTAATGGCGATGTATGTGAAAAATGACTTCCATTATTTTCCTGCTTTCCGACTTATTTTTATATTATATCAGGGTCACCTCTGGTCTTCATTTTTGGTTATCTCGTAAGCGGGGTAGCATAGGGTCCTGAAAATCACCTCTTTTTTAAACACTCATCAACACCTTTTATTCGACACCCATATCGTATAAAATCCTTCTAAGGTCACCCCTGGTCCACATTTTGGTAGATATCTCGGAAAACGGGTAGCATAGGGTCTTGAAAATCACCTCTTTTTTAAATACTCATCAATACCTTTTATTTGATACCCATATTGTAGAAAACCCGTCTGGGGTCACACCTGGTCCATATTTTAGGAAATACCTCGAATACGGCGTCTTATATGGGACTAATAACTACACCATGTTCAAGCGCTCGTCAACACCTTTCATTTGATACCCATATCGTACAAACACTTTCTGGAGTCACCCCTGGTCCACATTTGGGTAAATATCTCGGAAACGGGACCCCATATGGGACTCAAAACCACTCCATGTCAGAACACTCATCAATACCTTTCATTTGATACCCATATCGTACAAACACTTTCCGGAGTCACCCCTGGCCCACATTTGGGTCAATATCTCGGAAACGGGGCCCCATTTGGGACTCAAAACCACTCCATGTTACAACACTCATCAATACCTTTCATTTGATACCCATATCGTACAAACACTTTCTGGAGTCACCCCTGGTCCACATTTGGGTCAATATCTCGGAAACGGGACCCCATAAGGGACTCAAAACCACTCCATGTTAGAACACTCATCAATACCTTTCATTTGATACCCATATCGTACAAACACTTTCTGGAGTCACCCCTGGTCCACATTTTGTGGAATATTTCCAAAACCTTCCCGGTTTCTTATACTTTTTTTGGCCATAAACCATGTCGGGCTCAATCAAAAACTACGTGCAAAATTTCGTTTAATTCGGTCCTGCCGTTCTGGAGTTATAGCGTCAGCAAGTAAAATAGGCTCCATTTTTATATATAGATAAGGCAAACAGCTCTATGAAAAAGCTTTTGTATAATAATTTTTTTCTTGAATTCAGATGAATCTAAAATTCACTCTAAGCGGACACAGTCATCAACACTTTTGATATGATAGCTATATTATATGAGCTTATTCTTGGGTCAGCCTTGGTCCACCTAATGGTCAATTTCTTGGAAACGGGTTCGCAGATGAACCTGAAAACTGTTCCTTGTGAAAACTCTCATCAACACCTTTAATTTGATACGTACATTGTTAAAATACATTCGGGGTATCTGGTCCACATTTCGGTCAATATCTCAGGATTCCAGAAACTTTTTTAACTTTTTCTTTCTGAAGAACCTTCGCGGGGCACAAACAAATACAATAAAAAAAAATTTGTGAAATCGGTGCAGCCGTTCTCAATTGATGAGTTACTATACATTTTTTCCCTCCATTTTTATATATATAGATAAGGCAAACAGCTCTATAAAAAAGCTTTTGTATGATAACTTTTTCCTGAATTCAGATGAATCTAAAAAGCACTCTAAGCGGACACAGTCATCAACACTTTTGATATGATAGCTATATTATATGAGCTTATTCTTGGGTCAGCCTTGGTCCACCTAATGGTCAATTTCTTGGAAACGGGTTCGCAGATGAACCTGAAAACTGTTCCTTGTGAAAACTCTCATCAACACCTTTAATTTGATATGCATATTGTTAAAATACATTCGGGGTATGTGGTCCACATTTCGGTCAATATCTCAGGATTCCAGAAACTTTTTTAACTTTTTCTTTCTGAAGAACCTTCTCGTTTTTTTTATTTCACGACATGCATTAAATTTTTTTAGGAGGTGACACCTAAATGAAAGAATTACCGTCAGTTAATATATTCAAACTTAACAAAACTGCGAACTGAATTGAAAAAGGAATAGCAAATCGACATAACCTAATTTAACTCTTGTAATTAGTTTATCCATTCAGGCGTGATGTGATGACCAAGGGAAATAGGGATTCATTTTTATAAATAGATAAGGCAAACAGCTCTATGAAAAAGCTTTTGTATAATAATTTTCTTCTTGAATTCAGATGAATCTAAAATTCACTCTAAGCGGACACAGTCATCAACACTTTTGATATGATAGCTATATTATATGAGCTTATTCTTGGGTCAGCCTAGGTCCACCTAATGGTCAATTTCTTGGAAACGGGTTCGCAGATGAACCTGAAAACTGTTCCTTGTGAAAACTCTCATCAACACCTTTAATTTGATACGCATATTGTTAAAATCCATTCGGGGTCACCCCTGGTCCACATTTTGGTCAATATCTCAGGATTCCAGAAACTTTTTTAACTTTTTCTTTCTGAAGAACCTTCTCGGGGCACAAACAAATACAATAAAAAAAAATTAGTAAATCGGTCCAGCCGTTCTCAATTGAAGAGTTACTATACATTTTTCAATTTCACAGTGAACACAATACCGGTTTTAATTTTGCGTTTGAAAGAACGTGCGCATAAGAAAAAATGTCACATAAAATTAATGGCGATGTATGTGAAAAATTACCACTCCATGTTAGAACACTCATCAATACCTTTCATTTGATACCCATATCGTACAAACAATTTCTGGAGTCACCCCTGGTCCACATTTGGGTCAATATCTCCAAAACCTTCCCGGTTTCTTATACTTTTTTTGGCCATAAACCATGTCGGGCTCAATCAAAAACTACGCGCAAAATTTCGTTTAATTCGGTCCTGCCGTTCTGGAGTTATAGCGTCAGCAAGGAAAATAGGCTCCATTTTTATATATAGAATAAGGCAAACAGCTCTATGAAAAAGCTTTTGTATAATAATTTTTTTCTTGAATTCAGATGAATCTAAAATTCACTCTAAGCGGACACAGTCATCAACACTTTTGATATGATAGCTATATTATATGAGCTTATTCTTGGGTCAGCCTTGGTCCACCTAATGGTCAATTTCTTGGAAACGGGTTCGCAGATGAACCTGAAAACTGTTCCTTGTCTCGTTAGCGGGGTAGCATAGGTTCCTGAAAATCACCTCTTTTTTAAACACTCATCAACACCTTTTAAATGAAACAGTCAGATACTGTAGCTTTGACTTTTGGTAAAAGCTTTTATATATGTTGTGCTGTTGGAGATTACAAAAAAGCTGGAGAGTTTTGGAAAGTTTGTAGGCTTCTTTTTTGTTTAATAACAAATAAACAAAGCATAATTTAAAATTTTTTTTTCGCGAGATAGTAGAAAAAGTCCATACCAAGATGGCAATATAACTTTTATAGGGATCTATCTATAAATACTATATGAAGTTGGGTTTCAAAAATTACTATGGGGAGAGTGTTAGCCTATTAATATATAGATATGTGTGCTGAATTTTATTTTGCTTTCTTGAGCGGTTTTTGATTTATGATTAATAATATTTACAAACTTGACTATATCAAAAGTGGGCGGGAGCACGCCCCTTTTTAAAAATTTCTTCAAAAATGTATTTCTTGCCTTAACGCTAAAGTGCACACCAAATATTATCCTTATAGGTGTATTATGTACTGAATAATCACTCTTTTTGTATTTTTTTTAACCGATTTTGCCTATTTTCAATAGCGCTCGGAGATAAGTGAAAAGGAACCTACATACCAAATTTCCTTGAGATATCTCATGATTTACTCAAGTTATCGTGTTCACAGGCGGACGGACGGACGGACATGGCTCAATCAATTTCTCTTTTCCTCCTGAATATTTTGATATACATAAGTCAATATCTATCTCGATTATTAATTAACCCAAATTATTAATAAACCCAAAAACTACAATAATTTTTAGCTGCAGAAAAAATTATTAATAGGTCTATAGCTCGTACCGAACCAGGATACTTCGAATATAAAGACCGGAAACACAAGCTTGTTGTTTGTGTAAATTCTCAGTAATGTATTAATGTAAACAATCATTTTTACAGAATGTAAGATCAATTAAAAGAAAATTACTGATAATTCATTGAATAATCTTTAAGAAAAAATATTTTAATTACACTTATTTATTTAGAAGTACTTACTCTGTACTTGAAGATGAAGATGCCTGCTTTTTGTGATCATATCCTCGTTGTTTAGGTGGTAATGCTGTAAAACGATTGTGGCACTGGCTGTGATATTTTTGAAAACTGTTCGGCTGTCCCGCAACACAACGTTGGAGAAAGTCAAATCACAGTCTTTCCGAATTTTTAATATGGATAAACACTTATTTAATTTGCCCGCATCAAAAAGATTTAATTTTCCTCTTTTTTTGGAGCAATATACACAAAAGGGATGTACGTTGGACATTGTAGAAGCTCCGATTCGTACAAGTTCAACGGTCGCACTGGATAGCTTGGCGTCACTCTGGCAAATTCGGAGCAGAGAGACAAAAGGGGCCCATTATATTCTATGCGAATCCGTTACATATGTACATATGTATATAGCAACTACGTTCCCACTAATTACCATCTTCATTTTAATATTGAGTAAATAAATTGTACTTATTTCTCAACATGTGATACATTTGTTATTGCACACGGTAGTTTAGTGAGTAGAAGAATAGATCAAAAAGTACAATATAAAGAGACAACAACTAAAGATTTTCTTATTACCTATTCTAGGTACAAATTAACACATCATAGTTAGTTAGTGTTTAACAATCATAACGAGCGCAGTATTCGATTGAATATTATATTAAAATGTAATAAATAAATACTATTACTAAACCCTTCGTATACGGTGTAATTAATTTATTTGCGCTACATGTATACATATTTAAATGTGTAAATATTTACTTTAAATTGGAAAACAGGTGAGTGATTGTAATAACTGTATGGACGGCACGCTGTGTTTAATGAGAAAAGTATAGATATCTGATACCGCAAGAGCTGAAATTTTGTTATACAATAGTTGACTAAATAAGTTAAACGAAAAAAACATCCAGCTTAAAATTTAGTGGGGGAAAAGTGGGTGCAGTCAAAGATACGACGCGCCCGAGCCCATATCCTTGCGCAACATCCTTCACAGCATCAGCTGGACACTTTTCCCCTAAATTTTAAGCTGGATGTTTTTTTCGTTTAAGTTATTAAATTAACTATTACTTTACAACATTTCAGCTTTTGTAGTATCAATTTACTCAGCGCATATTTTTCAATTCTTTACGTGAAAAGCTGGGGCTGGACACGTTTTTTCATTTATTTATAAAATAATCAACATCTTAACAAAGTTTCAGCCTTTGCGGTATTAGTTTTATTTTTTTGTTATTTTACGTGTGTGGGAGGATGCCGCATCTACACCCCCCCGGAGGTGCGCCAGCTGGAGGTCCATTCACTTGTTAGTGATGCCAAATAAAGCTCAGGAAAAATTTTCAGCTTTTGTACTTTTGGTCATTAAAAAATGTCGCTGGCCCCCGGACTATAAGGTATGCGCTACAAGCATCCATTTGATGCGTATACATTTTGAGTTCTGCCGCCAGCGCCAATACTACCGGAGAGAATGTCTCGCTGTAATTTACACCGAATTTTTGGCTACATACCTTCGCGACTAAACGTGCCTTAAAACGCTCCACATCGCCATTTTTGTCATTCTTTACCGTGAAGACCCATCTAGACCCGATTGCCTTTTCGTTAACTGGTAAGTCAACTAATTGCCACGTACTGGCGCGTCGTATTCAATTTCATCGCCCTTACCCACTCTTTCGCATATTCGCTGCTTTCATATTAGGAAACAGTTTGAGGAATTTTAATGTCACAAGCATTTTTCATCAAATTAACAGAATTGTATACTTTGCGTGGACGCCCAGGCTTTCCACTATGTACTAACTCATATCAATCCCATCTGCGCAGGAGACTCTTCCTTAATCGGAGATTCACAAAAACTACCTTGGTAGTCGCTGTCCGAGTCAGTGGACGTCTTTGCCTCTTCAAACATGTCGTCGCTTTCATCTGCTTCATCTTCTCCCACTACTTCGTCAAATTTCGTTACGGGAATATGTTCATTATTTTCAGTAAATAACATGTCGGAAAAATCTACAAATTCATTCTTATTGAATGGCAAAAACTTAACATCGCGTTTCTCCACTACAATGCGCTTCTCAGAGTAGTATAAGCGATACGCTTTTGATGTTCGTGAATACCCTACCATAACATATTTTTTTCTTTTGGCTTGAATTTGCTTTTGTTCGTTTGATTTAGCGCTATTACTTCTGAGCCAAATACCCGTCAAAAAAATTCACATTTGGTTTTATTCCAGACCAAGCCTAGTAAGGTGTAATGTTGTAAAAATGTTCGCAAAATATCGCAGTGGCAACTGCCTCTGCCCATAAAAACTGACCAAGAGCTCTCTGAAGCAACATACTACGTGCCATCTCGACTATAGTGCGGTTCGCCCTCTCAGCAACCCCGTTTTGGTGTGGCGTGTACGGCACAGTAAGCTGCCGTTTTATGCCACACTCACTTAAAAATTTATCAAAATGTTTGTTGATGAACTCACGCCCCTTGTCACTACGAATAACTTTAATTCTTTTCTCAGTTTGGCGTTCTCCCAAATTTTTAAATATTTTAAATTTTTCTAAAACTTCCTCTTTAGATTTAATAAAATATACGAGCATTCGCCTCGATTTATCGCAGGGACCCCCATTTAGCACGTTTGTGTTTACCTACTAAGCGTCTGACTTCCGCATTAAGATCCTTTATTTGAGGATCGGTAGGATCCAGGGGTCTAATATGGAAACGTTCATTTTCCAGGGCCGCTGCGTCTGCGGGGAAGTATGACGGGGTGGGGAGAGCAGCAAATGCGGTCTCTGTGGTAGTAAGAAAACCCCCCCAGTCGGTTTTATTAAAGTTGGTGAATTTGCGATTTTCAGCGGTAACAAAGTCGGTGGGGCGATCGATAGAGAGCACTCTGGGTAGGTGGTCTGAGGTAAGCGTTAGCATCGGACGCCAGTCAACGCAGTTTATAAGGCCTGCACTGACTATGGTGATATCAGGCGAGCTAGAGCAGTTTGCCGCCACTCTAGTGGGGGATCACCATTAACCGTGCAGAACGTCGGATCGAGTATTTGGTCAGCCAGCTCCTGCCCGGTACCATCGGCCGTATGCTAGAGTGCCACTTGGTGTCTGGTGTCCCTCGGGTCGATGTCAGATAGACGATACTGCACAGATTGATGCGTAATGAATGCCAGACCGCCCCAAGTCCTCTCGCACGATCGCACCGGTGTACATTGTACCCATTGCAGGTCCTGAGGGTGGATCTTCCACCGAGTTTTGACTCTTGGATCGCGGCGATTTTGATGTTGTATCGCCTCATGCAACTTAGTATTTCATTTATTTTACCAGATAAGCCGTTGCAGTTAAACTGCAGGATACTGAAATGCATAGGGGGATAAGTGTTGATGCTGGGGGTCAAGGACTGGTGGATATGCATAGGTGGTAGTATGCTGGGTCGCGGACTACGGCGCATTCTCGAAGTCGAAGAAATCGCGTTACCAGAAGATAAAGGCGAATCAGACGACGTTGAAGGATGCGTAGATCGACAGCAAAGGCTCAACGTACGTATCAGTCCATAAGTTCCTGTTTACGAGTCCAGAGCATATAAGTAGGTGACACAGGCCATTGCACTTGACTGATGCCGCAGGCAGACCGACAAACAGTGCACGTAGTTTAAGGGACCAGGAGCTGATGGTTATGACTTATACTCGTGATGATGCTGGAAGAAGAGGGGTTGACTGAGGGGGTAGGAGAAAGCGGACGCTCCGCATTGCTCAAATCCACTTGGGAAGTGCTACGCAGGGAGTAGCTGTGAGCTGCTGTGTGAGATGTTGAGCGGCCGCTAGGATAGTCTACTTGATGTTGTGCATTGGTAATGCTAGTCATGGACACTGAGGTGACAGAGTCAGACATATGTGCGGAACGATAGTTGATCGGCGACGGCCGCAGGACGTACTAGGATGAGAACAGCAGGGGTCCACAAAAGTTATATAAAAACTAGCGGGTCTATGTGTAGAGGG
This sequence comes from Sphenella marginata, assembly GCA_951509765.1. Taxonomy (NCBI): domain Eukaryota; kingdom Metazoa; phylum Arthropoda; class Insecta; order Diptera; family Tephritidae; genus Sphenella; species Sphenella marginata. The sequence goes on along the minus strand of OX608078.1, from coordinate 66,097,905 downwards.
ATTTAGTCCGGAGCAACAAGTTAGGTGCAACGATCTGTTACAATTAGAGCATTGTACGGAATGTGAGCGTTTCACATAGTTTTTCGTCCAGCATATAGAGCAGATCCATTCTCTTGGTCCCGGGTTGGATTCAACACCAGCCCATGCTGCAAGGAGCTGCTCGGAGGATGACATTATTGGGGGGAGATAACTGACGGTTCAGGTAGGGGGTAGCGAAATAACAGCCCTTCTTCGGGGAAACCCCGAGTCATTCCGATTTTATTAAAGACTCTAACTTTATTAAAGAATTTGTATCAAAAGAACTGCTAAGTATTATGTCAATAATTTTGAGGAATGTTAAAAAAAAATAACCAAGATTCGTCGTAGTCTGGAATACGATTTCCTATTATTATTTTGGCTGTAAACCAGTGTTATTAGAGGAAGAAAATGTACAAACGTCATCATTTCTCTAGCGGACACTTTGAAGTTACCACTAGAGAGGTGAGTTAATTGTGGGGGGAAAAATCTCCGATTTCCGTTCCGTAGTTTAATATCTGTTTTCTATAGTTAAATGCTTCAAGGGAAAATAATTTCTTTTGAATTATGAAGTATTTTAGAATTTTACAAATATCATATTTACAAACTCCCTCGAACAAATCGTGTACTATATCTACCGCAAAATTTTTTGTAGCGTGAAAAGATATTAATTTATTAAACAAGCAATTCAAGTTAGCTTAACGTCGTTAGTCACTAATGCCGCATTATAATTTTTTTCAGACCTGATACAGTCTGCATACTCCACGCAATCTAAATGCATCTCAGCTTTGTTTCTCATACAGAATCGGCAATAATAATTGAAATTAAATGAAGTTGTTAAACCAAGAATGCCATTCAAGCCTAAATTATCCCCAAGAATATTACACAATATAAAGTATATTTTTATACCCAGCGTACTAGTACTAGTACAAGGTATTATAATTTCTGTGCCGTTTTATTATAACAACTTAAGTCGACTTAAGAAATTAGACCAGTCAAAACTTTTTTGGCCGTTCTCAAATAACCAAAATGCTTCACAACTTAGCCGCGCCAGTTAGATTCAATCGCTTACACACAAAATAATATAAGACCGATAAAAGTCTTGGAAACTTGCACGATTTTCTTATTCAAAATCGCCAGAAAAAGTTTGATTGGTCTAACTTTTTCCGTCGACTTAAGTTGTTATGTTAAAACGGCACAGATTTTGTCCACATGACGGTACTACGTAACGGCGGAAAATAATGGAGTTAGATATAGAGTTCCAGGTATGAAAGTTCTTAGGTTGAAAAGAGAAATTGATTAAGGCATGTCCGTCCGTCCGTGTACACGTTAACTTGAGTAAAAATTGTGATATTTACATGAAATTTTGCATACAGGTTACTTCCTGGCCAAGGTATGTTGCTATTGAAAACGGGCGAAATCGGATGATAACCACACCCCCTTTTTCGGTATCGAAAATTTCGAAAAACACATAAATTGACATAACTTGGTGTGGTGGTGGTGGAATTTGGTGTATTGGTTACTTTCTGGCCAAGGTAGGCTGCTGTTGAAAATTGTCGCAATCGAATTATAACCACGCCCCCTTTTTCGATATCGAACATCACATAAATTAACATAAAGCTTTTTAACGCTGGGTATTTAATGTTCGGTTCACCCGAACTTAGACTTCCTTACTTGTTATTTACTAAGTCTTTCAAACTGCCATAGTTGAAATGGCCATAGCGCTCATGCCATGATACTGCCTTTTCATTTGAAGAATAAAAACACTTGTTGCTACTGCACCGGAACACAAAAAGTTTATTTACTTTATTGGCTTTTAGAACTATTTCATTTTTGTAAATCATTTTTGCACAATTTTCAGCAAATATTATTTGAATGTCATTTTCCACTGCTCTAGCGACGGACATAAAATTACTGCGCATGTCTGGCACAAACAATACTTCATGGAGAATAATATCACTATCTTTAGATCTCACACGTACTTCTCCCACACCTTCTGAGAAAATGAAGTTGTTCCCCGCTAAACAAATCTTCTCTCTATGCTGCTCGTCAAACACCTCAGCATCTGCTGCTGCTAACATAGTAAATGCATGCTCACTTCTCTTCGCTGCACTCTGATCGGTCTTGTTGAATTTCATATTGCAGTTTGCAGCGTAATACCCGCGCTGCCCACACTTGAAGCATTTGAAGCTTTGTACATTTTTGTTTCTCTTATTCGTTGAGTTTTCTCATTTTTCGGAATTCTTTGAACACAAAGGAAAACCATGCGATTCCTCTTCAGATTCAGCTGAATCGCGTTTTGCCTGCTTCCTACTTTCCGGCTCTTCTTCAAATTAGTCAATGTCGGCAAAGAGTCTCTAGTCTCCATCGCAACAACAAAGTGCTCGAAATGCTTTGGTAGACTTGAAAATAAAATAATTGCCACTAATTCGTCTTTGATTTCTATACCAACTTCGGTTAAATTTTCGACGATACCTGTAAAGTCATTCAAATATTTTGCCATATTTGCACTGTCACTCAGCTTCATATTTAGTAGTTTCTTATAAAATGACAGTTTCTGTACAGGCCCACTTGGCTGATGTAGATTTTCTAGCGCCTTCCACGCTTCAGTAGATGTTTTGCATTGCTTTATGTGGTTAAGCTGTGAGGGTTTTAAGGAATATTTTGCATTTTTTCGGAATTTTTGATGCTCCACAACGACATTATGCAACAAATTTTCCAAAAAAAAAAAATTCTAAATAAAAAACTTTAAAAGAATTTGCAATAAAAAAATTGCATTATAAACTACGACAAAATAGTAAAAAACTGATCATTTCATCTCATTTGAGCAAATAGATTATAAGATATTACAAAACGAAAAAAAATGTCAACAAATTAGTTATGCCAATAATTCGCACAATAATTTTTTTTTTTTAAATTTTATTTTGGGGATCTCTTTCAATACTCACGTGCTACACTTTAACCACATTTAAATTAAAAATCAAAACCGACACCTTCTTTTAGTGATCGGTTTCAAAAATTCTGACTCTTTTGTGATTATTGCTTTATTTCCGTTTTTATTTTAGATTGTAAACATTATTATACCAAGTAGTGCTACGCACACAAGGTATATTAACTTCATTCGCCTAACGGTAGTATGTAACGGCATAAGCGAATCGAGATAGATATTGACTTATATATATCAAAATGTTCAGGAGGAAAAGAGAAATTGATTGAGCCATGTCCGTCCGTCCGTCCGTCCGTCCGTCTGTGAACACGATAACTTGCGTAAATCTTGAGATATCTCAATGAAATTTGGTATGTAGGTTCTATTTCACTTATCTCCGAGCGCTATTGAAAATAGGCAAATCGGCTAAAAGCCACGCCCTCTTTCCATATATATAATACTTTCGAAAATACAAAAAGAGTGATTATTCAGTACATAATACACCTATAAGGATAATATTTGGTGTGCACTTTAGAGTTAAGGCAACAAATACATTTTTGAAGAAATTTTTAAAAAGGGGCGTGGTATAGCCCACTTTTGATATAGTCAAGTTTGGAAATATTATTAATCATAAATCAAAAACCGCTCAAGATAGCAAAATAAAATTCAGCACACATATATATATTAATACAGGCAATATTTAAAAAAAAAAAAATAGCGAATTGGGTTAGGTCCGCGCCCAATTTTATACGAAAGATTTTGAAAAGGATCATAGATATATTGAATATGCTACAACTTTGCTTAAACTAGCTGTATATAATTTCTATTTCACCTCTGAAGTGTTCGTGGGCAAACAAAGGCGAAAGCGCAAAATTTTTGCAAAATGGGCGTGGCCCCGCCCCTTTATGGGGGATTATTCCACAAAACTTTCCATGCCATAACTCCGGTAAAAATTGACTTATTGAAACGATATTTAGAGAAAGTGTTCAACATATAAAGCTAACTCTTTGCTGTAAAATTAAACAAAATCGGTGAACGGACACGCCCACTTTTTGAACACAGTTCTAAAAAATTTCTTCGTAAAATTAAAATCGCGATATTTCCATAATTGTTTAAGTTATATAAATAAGATTTTACACACATAATAAGCTTTTTAAGCAAAACTAAACTGTATAAACATTTTGTGGATTTTGGTGAAGTAGGCGTGGCGCCGCCCACTTTTTAGCATAAAAGCTCTGCTATTTTCAAAAGCGATTGCTTGGAATTTCAAGAATGTATTTAAATGAAATTTTGTGAGATACTTCCCAATAGTATGTAGTATACTCCTGCCAAAAATTACGCAAATCGAATAACAAACAAGCAAGATTTACGGGCAAGTAGTTAACACCCTACTGCCTTTTTATACCTAGTAGTGATTCGCACACAAGGTATATTAACTTCATTCGCCTAACGGTAGTATGTAACGGCATAAACGATAATATTTGGTGTGCACTTTAGCGTTACAAATATATTTTTGAAGAAATTTTTAAAAAGGGGCGTGGTACCGCCCACTTTTGATATAGTCAAGTTTGGAAATATTATTAATCATAAATCAAAAACCGCTCAAGATAGCAAAATAAAATTCAGCACACATATATATATTAATACAGACAATATTTCGAAAAAAAATTACCGAAATCGGGTTAGGTCCACGCCCAATTTTATACGAAAGATTTTGAAAAGGATCATAGATATATTGAACTAGTAGACCCGGCAGACGTTGTCCTGCCTTAAATTTGGTTTACCTGCTTATCTGAAAATAATATGTTATTATCTCCCAGCGAATTTTGTTCCGTCTTAGTGATAATAATTAAGTAGATTTTTTATTTTATCAAGTTCATTGTTTATTATGATTAGGATAAATAAAAGAGATCTAGTACATATTTTAACTATTATTTAATAGGCTTTTTAGAATCTCTTGTTTTCTTCAGTTAAGCACCTTGTGATACCCGACATTTTTTGTTTTGTTATCAGGCGCAAGAACAAACAACGCAGATGGTCTTCCGACTCGTGAACATGCCACATATAATTGACCATGGGAAAAACATTGATTCTCGAGATTCAGACCACAAACTTTCAAGGATTGGCCTTGTGATTTGTTAATTGACATGGCAAAAGCTAGACGGATCGGAAATTAAAGTCTTTTAAACTCAAATGGCATATCAGTTTGGATCATCGGAATCCTCGGAATGAGAACTTCCTCACCTTCGAATTTTCCATTGAGTATCGTCGCGTAGATCACATTATCCATTAATTTTTTTACCACCAAACGCGTACCGTTGCACAGTTTTGGTTGGTTAATGTTGCGAAGCATGATGACTACTGAGCCAACCTTTAGTTGCAAGTTGTGCGGTGGTAATCCAGGCACATCCAATGAGTTTAAAAACTCAATTGGATAGTTGGTGGCTTCATCTTCGTTTGTTACACTGTCAATAGATTTATATGAATGCATTGTTCCAATGATCTGATTCTGAACTATATAGTTTAGGTCATCTCCATCCTTATTCTTAGGCGCTAAAATTGCTCTCTCACTCAACCATTCATTGTTGTTGAAGTTTGAAATAAAATTTGGAAATACTTTTTTAATAATTTCGTCTTTCGATGAGACAAAGATACAAAAATTTAGAGGAAATGAAATCAATCCGCTCGATTCGTCGACAGGTACTCTACCATTACCTATATTCAACAATTTCTCAGCGAAATCTTCAGCGGATGTATCATTCAGCAGTGCAACTGTCATGTTTGTTGTCAACTGAAGTTTCTTCACATATCGCCAAAGATGAGATGATTTGAGGCAAGCGTTTATTTCGTCGGCAGCCGTTGACCTTGGAATTACTGGCAGTGTTTGGCGGAAATCGCCGGACAGTAAAACCATTGTGCCTCCAAAAGGTCTCGGGTCATTGCGTAAATCTTTCAATGTTCTATTAAGTGCTTCTAATGCACGTTTATGCGCCATCGTACATTCGTCCCAAATTACGATCTTTGTTGCTGATAAAACTTTTGCCATTGCTGAGTTTCTTGCAATATTACATACCGGTTCCTCAACATTTTGAAGATTTAACGGCAATTTTAAGGCAGAATGAGCCGTACGACACCCTTCTAATAATGTGGCTGCTATTCTTGAAGAAGCAACTGCAACCGCAATGTTGGATCTTTCACGAACAGTGGCTAAAATTAATGATAGGAGGAATGTCTTACCAGTTCCCCCAGGGGCATCCAGGAAATATAAACCACCATTTCCATCGTCAATTGCCTTCATAAGCGTATCATAAACATACCTTTGCTCCTGATTCAGTAGGGGTACATTCGTTTGCACTGCTAAATTTAATTCCTGAGGATCATATTCACGTTCCCGTTCCAAATCTCGATTATATGCCTCATTCGTTCCACGAATTGGTGCTGGCATCTCTAACCTGACCAATAAACTGCCGCACATAAGGTAACATATGTCTTCGATCAAGAGTAATGCTTCATTATGTGTCTCCTCATTCATCTCAAGATCTGGATTTCTTGAGCGTATACGATTTTGATGTAATATGTCTTCTGACATATTTTCTTTGTATTTGTGCCAAAGGTTAGAGGGGTTTGATGGAAAGCATGTTGAAATGATTATTGCAAATAATGTGCGTATCTGATTTGGAGATGCGGAGATAACAGCTTCCGCGATTGTCGTATCCCAATGGGAATCGTTTTCCAATAAATTTAGTTCTTCACATGCAGCACGATATGTTGGGAACATCGTACCATTAACAGTACGTAGTGACTTAAATGACGTTGGGCCACGCACATTTACCCGCAACAAACGCAAATAAAAGCAGTCATCATTCTTTGGATGAACTGTATACATACGACCAAGAGCATCGGTAGAACGCACATCCGGATAGCCAGGAACTGCATCTCCTTGCCTCCGTCGTTGAAAAGTCTTCGATGAAGCATTCCAAGTGTAATACCGTGGCATCTCCGGGTAAAGCAAAGTTCGTGCAAATGGATCGCTTTGGCAGATCGCAAAGAAACTGGTCAATGTTGTCGCTGGGGGTGTTTCAGCACGTTGAACAACATTCGAAGCCGTGAAATATACTCTTTGACCATTCTCCAGATGCACGGCCAAATGGACAACAGTAGGATGACGTTCGTGAATAGGGAATCCGAATATACGCCAAATCGCTTCATTACAGTTCACATATCAACCAATCTGGTAGCGCGCAATTTCATCATTGTTGTTTGAGGATTGGATACCAAAGACCGCCATATCGCTACCTTTTGTGACATATTTGCAAATGTATTTTATTGACTTTACTGAATTGCAATACTCAACGTTGCAATGCGCCTTGAATGTTTTGGAAAGAAGTGGCGAATATGGAACTATCCAGCTGTTGTCGACAAATCTATTGCTTTTACTTTTCTTGTAATAGTTCGGCCGTTATCATCGGGTGATCGAGCCGATACAATGGGTAACCATCGTTTCTAGTAACGGTCTCCGCCGTTAATTTCCTTGGATATCTTTTTGAACACTTGCCATCGACCATGCAAGTTGATTGTGGATTTACGGCGCCACACGGTCCATGAATCATATTTTTTATTACAACATCATACAGGTCTGGATCGGCTTCGTGATCGGGAATCTCAGCACATATTATTTCATCTACTTGATCTGGTTGAATTTTTTCCACTAACCAGATAAGAATGTGTGCGTGTGGCAGGCCTCGTTTTTGCCATTCGATTGCATACATCCACCATCGAGTATTTCCAAATATGCGTTGTTTAACGATGTAATTCATCATGGACCGTATTTTCTGCCTAAATACTCGCGCTGTGATGTCGTGTCGATCACTTGCTGTTTGTCCGGGAAGCAGCAATTGGATGATTTCTATCCATTTTGGATTGCATGTGAAAGTAACAAATTGATTGATCTGGCCGACCGTAGTGACGAACATATGCCATAGCATCTTGCGCGTACTCATGCATATAACGTGGACTTCCTATATACGTCGCCGCCAGAATAGTCAATCGACCAATATTAGCTGCATTTCCTTCGTCACTAATAGCATAACGTAAATGTATGTATTCTTCAGAACGCAATTTAGCTTGGTTCAACCTAATAAAGGTTAAACGTTCCGTTTCAATTTTGACGTACATGTCGACGCAATACTGCTGAAACAATCGACGAAACCGCAGTAAATAGTTGTCAGCATTTTGCCGAATCATTAAACGATATGCGTAGTAGCTAACTTTCTTTGTAGTTTCTGTCCCTGGAATTAAAGCAGTAGATTTTATGTTTTTTTTGAAGTTACACTATTTCTTAATCAAGGGAGAAGGATAAGGAGGAGGAGGAGATGGCAAATAGGGAGACGGAGATTGAGAAGGAAAGTGAAAGGGAATGGGGAGAGGGAGCGGGAGAGGAAGAGAGGGTCTTTCCAGGTTTTCATTAACAATTGGATGGCAACTTCATCTATATTTGAGCTTTAAAAGTACGTTCATGTGTTCCAGATGTTTGTTTATCTGCTCTGAACACGACTTTGTAATCATCATTTGGCATGCGCTGCAAAGTACTCTTGACAGTCTGACCAACGCATGATGTTCATATAGTAGTTGCTGCAGATCTTCGAGAGGTGTTTGGCTCAAAAATACTATGAAGCCTTTCATTGTAAACAATGTAAAATGTATGTCATGTTAAACTATGTTATTGATGCTCACCATTCAAAGGATTTATCATTTTGATATTAAAATAATATCCTTCTTCTCCATTAGGAAACATTAGCGGGTACTGCAAGGTGTCATATGAACGATGTTTTTCAGATATTTGTTGCAATTGCCCAGTATCGCGACGTGTAAGCACAATATCGCGCCTTTCCAAGTTTTCACCAACAATTAGGATGACAACTTCATCTATTGTTGGAGCGTTAAACGTACGTTCATGAGTTCCAGATGGTCGTTTATCTGCTCTGATAACGACTTTGTAATCATCACTTGGCATGCGCTCTAATGCATTCTTGAACAGTCTAACCAACGCATGATGTTCATGAAGTAGTGCCTGCAGATATTGAAGAATTGATCTTTTCATTGCTGCATTTATCTCTGTACGTCGATCAAGTTGTTCTTCCATGTTGCCCATGAAGTATATTTGTAAAAAATTATACTGTGCATCTTCGAGGGGTTGCAATGATCCAATTCGATGGTGAATCTGTCCTTGTATCTTCAAAATAAAGAGCGAATTAGTATAACTGACTTACATATAAACGTGTTTTTTTAGTTAGCCAACATAATATGAGGAATAATTACCAACAGTTATTCTTCCACTTTATTATACATACCTTGAATGTCGGATTATATCCTCGTTCTTCGATAAAGTGTGCCCCAAATGAAGTCATTTGAAAACTACCATTGTATTTTTGAGTGTTTGGAGGAAAATGGCGTGATTCGGGTGTTTCGCCACAAAGCAATGTCTGCAATGCCTCAGGTGGTGGAGTTAATAATGGCAATTTCACTTTTCCACTATGGCAGCACAATCCTTGCGCTTCCCCGGAAAATTTTAATGCTCCACAATACACGCAAACAACGTTCATTGGCCCAATGCAAACGCTAGGATGCAAGCAGTAATCAGTGCTGAAATCGTATTGAAACGCTGCTCGATTCAAATCATCATTTGACAAATATCTTGTGCGTCGTAAATTATCTATTTGTTGATGTCTGTTGTTCGCTCGACGATTTCGCATTCCCACCGTAGCCGTTTCACGGGCTGCCTCCCTTTGGTCTTGTGATTGTGAGCACGAATTCGAGCCACACCAACCCTGCGCTGTTCACGGGCAATTTCTTGTTCTTCTTCAGTCTTTCCATTGGCAATGTTTCGTCTCCTTATTGCATTACGCGTTTGTCGGGAAAGATTCGATTGCCTTAGTCGCGGCAATGTTAATGAAGATTTAAAGAATAAATAAATTATCAGATTTTCACAAAATCACTTCACTTCAATAATTTCACTGTCACTTTAATTGTTTCTGAAGTATGCGATTTGGATTGCTCGATGTACAAAAAAAAGTATACCAGCACAGCACATTTTGTGTTTAATAAATAAAGTGCCTCTATCTTTTAAAACTGTCATCAACACCTTTCAATTTATGCCTTTATTGTACTCACACTTTCTGGGGTCACACATTCTTATGTTAAATTCCTGGTTCTAAGCTACTTCTCGACGAATTTCAAGCCAAATCGGTTCAGCCGTTCTCGAGTTATAGATGGTGTAACTAACACAACTTACTTTTATATATATAGAGATATAAATAAGATTTTACACACATAATAAGCTTTTTAAGCAAAACTAAACTGTATAACAATTTTGTGGATTTTGGTGAAGTAGGCGTGGCACTTTTTCCATAAAAGCTCTGCTATTTTCAAAAGCGATTGCTTGGAATTTCAAGAATGTATTTCAATGAAATTTTGTGAGATACTTCCCAATAGCATGTAGTATACTATTGCTAAAAATTACGCAAATCGAATAACAAACAAGCAAGATTTACGGGCAAGTAGTTAACACCCACTGCCTTTTTTTATTAATTTTTTTTACTTTCATACCTTTCATGGACATGAGGAAAGGTATTTATATTTTGTTATTATACCTAGTAGTGCTTCGCACACAAGGTATATTAACTTCATTCGCCTAACGGTAGTATGTAACGGCAGATACGAATCGAGATAGATATTGACTTATATATATCAAAATGTTCAGGAGGAAAAGAGAAATTGATTGAGCCATGTCCGTCCGTCTGTGAACACAATAACTGGAGTAAATCTTGAGATATCTCAATGAAATTTGGTATGTAGGTTCCTTTTCACTTATCTCCGAGCGCTATTGAAAATATGCAAAATCGGTTAAAAGCCACGCCCTCTTTCCATATATATAATATTTTCGAAAATACAAAAAGAGTGATTATTCAGTACATAATACACCTATAAGGATAATATTTGGTGTGCACTTTAGCGTTAAGGCAACAAATACATTTTTGAAGAAATTTTTAAAAAGGGGTGTGGTACCGCCCACTTCTGATATAGTCAAGTTTGGAAATATTATTAATCATAAATCAAAAACCGCTCAAGATAGCAAAATAAGATTCAGCACACATATATATATTAATACAGGCAATATTTCGAAAAAAAATTAGCGAAATCGGGTTAGATTTTGAAAAGGATCATAGATATATTGAATACGCTACAACTTTGCTTAAACTAGCTGTATATAATTTCTATTTCACCTCTGAAGTGTTCGTGGGCAAAGAAAGTCGAACGCCCAAATTTTTGGAAAATGGGAGTGGCCCCGCCCTTTTATGGGGGATTATTCCACAAAACTTTCCATGCCATAACTCCGGTAAAAATTGACTTATTGAAACGATATTTAGAGAAAGTGTTCAACATATAAAGCTAACTCTTTGCGGTAAAAATAAACAAAATCGGTGAACGGACACGCCCACTTTTTGAACACAGTTCTAAAAAATTTCTTCGTAAAATTAAAATCGCGATATTTCCATAATTGTATAAGTTATATAAATAAGATTTTACACACATAATAAGCTTTTTAAGCAAAACTAAACTATATAAAAATTTTGCGGATTTTGATGAAGTAGGCGTGGCGCCGCCCACTTTGCAGCATAAAAGCTCTGCTATTTTCAAAAGCGATTGCTTGGAATTTCAAGAATGTATTTCAATGAAATTTTGTGAGATACTTGGTATGTACAATAGTATGTAGTATACTCCTGCCAAAAATTACGCAAATCGAATAACAAACAAGCAAGATTTACGGGCAAGTAGTTAACACCCTACTGCCTTTTTTTTATAAATTTTTTTTTATTTTCATACCTTTCATGAACATGAGGAAAGGTATTTATATTTTGTTATCTAGTAATAATTTAATTTACCACTCACAACAGAAGTGTTTTTATCGAAAACAATCAGTTGCCTTTATAACAAATTTTCAGGTATGTATTAAAATAGACCTGAGTAAATTAGGATACCAAAACAGATCACTACTAGGTATTTAATGTTCGGTTACACCCGAACTTAGACTTCCTTACTAGTTATTTCTTCAATTTATTACATGCAGTAATAACACCGCCAAGGATAAATAAAAACTTTAAACCCTCTATCACAGATGCGCAAATGGATATGATCACACATATATAAAATATTAACAACTTGCAACAAAAACTTGATGAACTGAAAATGCTTCGCACAAACAGGGATTAACATTGCAATTCAGGGTGTTTGTTGTTGGTGAGAGTCCCCAAAATTTAAACGAATTCTATGTCTGTGTTAGCAACGTTAAATGAAAAGTAAACAGCTTAGTAAGGGCTATAGATTTAGTTATAAAAATTTGTTTTGTATTTAACATCGAATATTCCGAAATGAGCAAATATGTATGGGTTTTTCTTCAAAGATATGTTTATGACATTCCCAATCAGGAATAATTTCCAAAAATTTAAAATATTTTACACAAACTATATAACGTCGAGTAAAAGCGCAGTTACAACAAGTACGGAAGTCTATGTTCGGGTGAACCGAACATTAAATACCCAGCGTTAAAAAGCCTTATGTTAATTTATGTGATTTTCGATATCGAAAAGGGAAGCGCGGTTTCAATAGCAACCTACCCTGGCCAAAAAGTTATCAAGTTCTGTTAATTTAAGTCATTTTAAAAATTTTCGGTATCGAAAAAGGGGGCGAGGTTATAATTCGATTACGACAATTTTCAACAGCAGCCTATCTTGGCCAGAAAGTAACCAATACACCAAATTCCATGCAAATACCTCAGTTTTTTCGATCATTTATGTGATTTTCGAATTTTTCGAAATCGAAAAAGGGGGGCGTGGTTATCATCCGGTTTCGCCCGTTTTCAATAGCAACCTAACTTGGCCAGAAAGTAACCTGTACGCAAAATTTCATGCAAATATCTAAATTTTTACTCTAGTTAACGTGTACACTAGTGCGGATCGGTTCCCATACAAAAAAAAAACAGTGTTTCCAGTCCACCCCTAGGATTAAAGATATTTTGAAGGCGATCCCAAAAAAAATTTTTTTTTTTCTGCCACGCCCCCCCGATGGGCTATTTACTTTTTTTGACACTACGTCGCCATTTTAAGTCCGATTTTAATGAGCCGTACACCGTTGTTCATGGCTTGGAAGCCGCCACAATTCCTCCCTTAATCATTTTTTATTCTGAGTTCAAATTCTAGTAGTGACTGTCGGTATCTCGTTTCACATCATACCTAAATTTAAATTTTTTTAGTCTGTCGAAAAGGCCTTTAAATTCTGTGAAACTTTTTCTTTAACAGTTACTACTTTTGTTTATAACTTAAAAAGTTATAAAGGTTTCAAAAATCCAAATATAAACCTGTGTTAAATTTGGCAATTATGCCAATTTTTTTTTTACTAGAATTGGCAACACTGGTTACTATTACTTTTAGTTAAATGTTTTTTGTTTATGATTACTCAATTTTCTCTATGGAATGCCAAACATTCCAATTTTCGGATCATGAAATCATTGAAATAAATACCAGGTAGTAACCTTTAAAAGTTTAAACACATACTTATAATAAATAAAAAATTATGATTCATTTTATAGAATTTCCATGCCATTCCCAAAATACGGAACGTTTTGTGCGTGTTGTAAGTGAATCTGCTGATAAAGTAACAGATGAAAAGCGCATGGGATACATATTTGCAAAGCTTAAAAGTCGCGAACAGTATAGCAAGCTTGAGTCCCGCCAAAATTTAATATAAATAATATATAATATAAAAAGGCAAAAAAAAAGGTTTAAAATTATAGCCTAGTATAATTAAAAAAAAAATAGTGAGGAGAGAGAAAAAAAATAAAAAACTGAAATATTATCATAGAGAAAATATATTTAATATATTTGGATTTTTTAAACCTTTATAACTTTTTTAGTTATGAACAAAAGTAGTAACTGTTAAAGAAAAGGTTTCACAGAATTTAAAGGCCTTTTCGACAGACTAAAAAAAATGGAATTTAGGTATGATGTGAAACGAGATACCGACAGTCACTACTAGAATTTGAACTCAGAATAAAAAATTATTAAGGGAGGAATTGTGGCGGCTTCCAAGCCATGAACAACGGTGTACGGCTCATTAAAATCGGACTTAAAATGGCGACGTAGTGTCAAAAAAAGTGTAGGGGGGGCGTGGCAAAAAAAAAAAAATTTTTTTTGGGATCGCCTTCAAAATATATTAATCCTAGGGGTGGACTGGAAACACTTTTTTCGTCGATCCACCTTAGTGTACACCGACGGGCATGCCTTAATCAATTCCTCTTTTCAACCTAAGAACTTTCATACCTGGAACTCTTTATCTAACTCGATTATTTTGAGCCTTTACGTAGTACCGTTATGTGGAGAAAATTATTATACCCTTGTACTAGTACTAGTACGCTGGGTATAAAAAGACCCACACATACTTGCTCTATCTCCGAAAATAATTTCGTATTATTTGAAAATCTTTTTAACCATCTGAAGGACGTACATCGATGTCCTGTTTATTTTAAGTACTTATGCCTTTATCAGAATTGTCATAGATACTGTTCGAGCGGGGACAAAGCTAAGGGACCGGGATTCCTATAGAATTCCGGAAACGGGGAACGAGATGAGCCGGTCCTTAAAACACTCACTTTGATTTACCACTCACCCACTTTGTCCAAACAACAATAAAAAACACTCAAGCACTTTATATTATTTCAAATGGACTGTATTTAAAATCACTGTACTGGTATGTATAAATGCACGTAAAAGTAGCAGTGGGGGAAATATAACACGCACCTGGATTGTCGCTGGAGAAAGAATAGAAAGAGTTTTGGGTAGAACTGCCGCTTAAATAGCCATCATCCGCTGGTGGCGCCAGGTTACGGGATCGGGTTGTAAGGAATCAAGAAAAAAAGGGGAAATTTAACGAAAAAGAGAGCGAATAAAGAAAGGGACAGGATGTAAAGAAAGGGGGAAGATCTAAAGAAAGGTAGAGAATATAAGGACAGGAAGCGACATCTCCAGGTGAGGTTTGTGGCGGTAATGCAGACTTTAACATGCCGCCCGCCTTGCAGCATCACTGCAATATAATATAATACACTTCAACTTCATTAGTATTCATCTTATTTCTAGAGGACATTCGAAAATGCAGCTTAAACTCAGGCACGTCCGCGCGTCGGAATTAGTATGGGGTACCTCCTACTATTACCCATCCGAAGATCGTGTTCTGGGCAGCTGGTCTTGTCGGGGTCGAAGGCATGAGCCCCTGGCGTATAACGGTACCATACGTATCGGCTCCCAAAACTAGAGAGACCGGACTGGAACGGTAAAATGAGGGGTCTGCTAGGTACAGGTTGTCGAAATCGTCACCGACCCGTGAATCGATAGTACGCTCGGGTACGTGCTTTAATAGACTCGGTAGTACCCTTGCCCGTATTGCCACCCGCTCTTTCAAACCCTTCAACGTCAGGTTGCAATACTCTCGTCGTGGAAGTAGGCGTAGTCGTTGAGCTAAATTTTTGGATATTGCCGACATGGGTTGCCCGGGATCGATGATTGCGCGCACCATTTGCGACTGGTTTCCTACCCTCACCTTAGCCACCACTGTAGGCATAAGGACAGAAAGGCTGTGAGCATCTCGTGAAGGCCCGTGGATTCGCTCACGCGCGTCTCTTATCCCGCGTCGGTGACTCGGTCGGGACGATCGTCTTGGTCGGCGACGTGAAGCTGGGCGTCCTTGGCGCGAGGATTGGTGAACTGCCGACCGCATACCCGACAAAGGTGGTCTGAGTATCGGTGGTCCGATGCTAGATGGCACGAGCGCGTTTAGGGGTTGGAGGTCGTCTTCACTAGCGTCGATCTCCAGCACTTCATCACTTGACTCTGACAATTCTCGAGCCCGATATGGCCGTGGTCGCCTCGTTGACCTATTATCCGCCGTATCAAGGCCAGACGGCACGTCTTCCTCCCGTCGGGGGGTTTCCCAAAGGTGCAGGAGACTGTGGTGTCGTTCCTGACATTGGTCACATCTTCCAGTAGATGGACAGTTACTGGCTGCATGATGCGGTGACAGACAGTTGGCACAGTGACGGTGGAGGAGGACTGCACGTAGTCTCTCCTCCGGCTCCATTCGACGCATTGCTCTGCAGAACAGAAGTCGGTGATTGCGATGGCAGACGGGGCATCGGTGTTGTGTGACATTGGCGGCGCGAACCATTGTTTGTGATCTCTGTAAATAAATGAAAGAAAGCTGGAAAGAGAAAAACCGTCAGTTGGAGGTTCCTACCGGCAGTAGGACAAGTTTAACCACTGGTCGGGTGATCACACCACGAGAGGTGCGAATTTCAACGACTCGGACCCAATTATCTCGGCCTGAAAAAAACCTAACAACTCTGCCAAGTCGCCATTCATTAGGGGGTAGGTTATCTTCTTTGATAACCACTAAGTCGTCGACTTTGATATCTCGCTGGGGGTACTGCCACTTAACCCTCTTGTGCAGCTCTTTGAGGTACTCTCCCTTCCATCGCTGACAGAACCCTTGATGGATTGCTTTGATTTTCTGTCATCGGTTGACGATCGATATTGGAGCTCCATGAATTTCCGGTTCTGCGATCATTAGAATCGGGCCGCCAATCAAAAAGTGTCCGGGGGTTAGCGGTTCGATGCTGTCGGGGTTGTCTGACAGTGGGCTAATAGGTCTCGAGTTCAAACATGCCTCGATTCTCGCTAATAACGTTGATAGCTCTTCCATCGTGAATCGCATTTGATTGGAAATCTTCCGAAAATGAGACTTGAAGCTTTTTACCCCCGCTTCCCAGAGTCCGCCCATATGGGGTGCTCCAGGGGGTATGAAATGCCAAGTGATTTCCTGATGAGCATATGACGATGTCGTATTCCGGGCGGCTTCAGTAACAAAGTTTCGGAAATCTTGCCGTAATGGTCTATCTGCGCCTACGAAGTTGGTCCCATTGTCCGAGTATATATTGCGAGGACACCCTCGGCGCGAGACAAACCGAGAAAATGCTGCCAAGAAAGTTGAGGTCGATAGATCGCTCGTTGCTTCCAAGTGTATTGCTTTGGTCGCAAAGCAAACAAAAACGCAGACGTAACCTTTTGTTATTAAGCAGGCCCTTCCTGTATAGTTTTTGATCTCGAATGGTCCCGTGAAATCCACTCCGGTATTGGTAAATGGCCGGCCTACCTCGGTTCGTTCAGGTGGGAGAGCTGCCATCAATTGTTCGTGGGATCTTTTCCTATAAATGAGACAAACTTTGCATTTGTTGATCACACTTTTTATGAAATTTTTGACTCTGACTATCCAATACTCTGCGCGCAAGAGTCTCAACACCAGTTGGTTTCCCCCGTGTAAGGAGATCAAATGGGAGAATTCGACTAGAAGTCTTGAGAAATGGCAAACATAAGGAAGAATGATTGGGTAGCGTTCACTATATGGTAGTGCAGACAGAGCCAATCTCCCTCCTACTCGGATTATTCCGTCGTCATCAATGAATGGGTTGAGAGCGCGGTTAGAACTTTTCGAGCTGACTGGATTGGATGATGTCAGATTCGTATACTCTTCGTTGTACCACCGTTTCTGCGCTAGAACGATAAGGCGCTTTTTCACCATTTTTATTTCTTCAGCTGTCACCTCTGAGGTATCCCCACTCGGGGTCAATTTGTGCACCGGATGCGTCTTATGATAAAACTGGAAGATCCGTGCAATCACCCTAAGGGCTTTGGAGAAGTTGGAGAAACGCTCCAGAACATCGGTTACTTCGGGAGTGCTCGTAGTATGTGCTCGAGTAAGTCTTTGTTCCACATCCGTCTCCATCAGCTGTTCCTCTATCTGTTGTGGCCACCCCGAGGGGGGTAACTGCAGCCAGTTTGGCCCGTGCCACCAAAGAGTACTTCCTGCCAACTCTTGAGGCGTCACACCACGGCTTCCGAGGTCTGCTGGATTGTCGCCAGAATCCACATGATTCCAGTCTCCCACTCCGACAAGTTCATCAATTTTCGCGACCCTATTCGCAACAAAGGTGGTCCAGCCGCACGGTGGCTTCTTTAACCAAGAGAGCACGATGGTGGAGTCCGTCCATTTATAAATAACTGGCTGTGCGACGTCAAACTGTGGAATCAAAGAGTTCATAAGTTCAGCTAAAAGCAGTGCCCCTCATAATTCTAACCGTGGCAGAGACACGGTTTTAACTGGGAACACCTTTGTTTTTCCTACTAGGAGGCTCACATGGGGGGTCTTCTCTGAGGTGCTCCCATGTACTCGCACATACAGGGCTGCCGCATATGCTTTTTCCGATGCATCACAAAAGCCATGAAACTCGATTTCATTCCAGGGTGTGAAGTGGATCCACCTTGGGATCTTGATCTCGGAAATATGACTATAATTTCGGAGGAAGTTTTCCCATCGTCTATGCGGACCAGTAGGAAGGACATCATCCCAATCAATTTTCGTTAACCAGATATCCTGCATCAATATTTTAGCTTCTACTACAATGGGGCCTAACCAACCTGCAGGGTCGAATAATTTTGCGACATACGATAACACTTCGCGTTTGGTATAGGTAGATTTTTTTGGAATTTCTTGGACATTGAAATGGAAGCTATCACGGACCGCATTCGTCAATTTCCAGGAACTCCTCCTTTAGCAGATGCTCCTTGGGCAGGGCAGCCAAAATTTCTTTAGCGTTCGAGGTCCACTTTCGCAGGGGGAAACCCGCTCCTTGGAGTGCACCGATCAGTTCGTTGCGCGTCTGCACCGCAGTTTCCTGGTCGTGGGCCCCTGCGAGAACGTCATCCACATACATGTGCTGTTGCAGCACCTTGGTGGCTAGGGGGTATTTATCGCTGACGTCGCTTGCTATTTGCAGAAGAGTTCTGATAGCTAGATAGGGGGCGCAGTTC
Source organism: Sphenella marginata (assembly GCA_951509765.1). Lineage (NCBI taxonomy): Eukaryota > Metazoa > Arthropoda > Insecta > Diptera > Tephritidae > Sphenella > Sphenella marginata. The sequence goes on along the minus strand of OX608078.1, from coordinate 66,078,993 downwards.
ACACCAAAGGTAACAGTTCGGAGTTCATAATCCACTATTTCATCATTTTGGGATTCCCTAAACAAAATCCTGTGAAATGGGGTATTGTCAGGGTGTAGTAAAATCTGTCTATACATCTTCTCGATGTCTGCGTTAAAAACGTATCTAAAAAAACGCCATTTCAGGAGGAGGGCTACAAGGTCAGCTTGAAGAACTGGCCCGGGGTAGAGGATGTCATTCAGACTGACTCCGTTCGCTGACGGGCTCGATGCATTGAAAACCACACGCACCTTGGTGGTGGTGCTATCTGGTTTAACGACCGCATGATGAGGTAGATAATAGGTGGCCGTTGATTCCTTGCGCTTCGTCGGGTCCACAGGGGTCATATGGCCGAGGGTGATGTATTCCCGCAACACACGGTGGTACTCCTCCCTTAGTTCCGGTCTTCGTTCCCTCGTTGATTCGTTTCGCACGAATTGATTCGCTGCACTGCTTCGTGAATACCCGATGGTGATGTCCTCGGGGAATTCCTTTCGAAATGGTAGTGCCACCATGTACCGTCCTTGGTCATTCCTGGTTGTCGTCGCTACGTAGTGCTCTTCACAATAAGATTCCTCGGAACTGAGCTGTTTTCTGCTAGGAACCTGCTCCAGTTCCCAAAACCGCATTAATTGAGCGCCCGACGCTTCCGTGAAAAGAGAGACGCAGGACCGTGGGACCTTTTCCCCTGGACTTGGGACAGGGCCAGTCAAAATCCATCCAAAAACAGTTTCTTGAGCTAAAAGCGAACCCAAGACACCCTTCTTTACACACCCTTTTATAACGGACGGGTACAAGTCGGCAACTATGATCATGTCGACTTGCTCACTCTTATAAAAATTACAGTCAGCCAAGTGCATCACGGGGAGCTGATCAAGATAAGCTTGGTCGAGGGAGAACTGTGGGAGGTTACCCGTTAGTTGGGGAAGGATGAGGCCTCTTGCCTCAATCCTAATCTGAGGGTCGACTGGGCTACTTTGCGCACATTGGCCGCTGACGTCGCATTGATGCCACTTACTTTTGTGTTTGCAGCGAGGGTTGGCAGATTGATTCGCTTCTGTAAGCGTTCGGTGATGAAGGTCGCTTCCGACCCTGAGTCGAGAAGAGCTCTGGCCTCGTACTTGACTCCTAAGTTGTAAACATAAACCATGGCAGTTCCTAGTATAATGTTCTTCGAGTTGTTCGCGAATAGGGAGTTCACATTCCCTGTCATCGAAGGGACCTGTGACTGTCGAGTCTCTGCCGACTCGTTACGGGGGCTAGATGCCGTCATTTGATTGGTTTCAGTTGGGGGGCGATGAAGGAGCGAATGATGACGTTGGTGGCAACTCATGCAGTTAAACGTACTCCTGCAATTCCTAGCAATATGCGAATGTGCTAGGCAGTTTAGGCACAAATTGTACTTTCTCACTAGCCTACCTCTTTCATCTACTGTCATCTCTAAGAACTTGGGGCATGATTTTAATGCATGGGACACGTTGGGACACAGCCTGCATCCAAACTGTGCCGATTGGCCATGATGAGCCGAGACTTTTCTTTTTTCGACGGTGGGAGTTGAGGTACGACTAACTGCCCCTCGTGTACCCTGAATGTCCGACACTGTTTCCAAGGTTTGGAATCTGCTCGACAGATATTTGTCCAGATCCTCCCACCTCGGGATTTCACTCTTGTTTGTGATACCTTGTTCCCATAAGGCTAGCGTCGCATCCGGCAACTTGCTTGACACTAGATACACGAAAATTGCATCCCAATTATCTGTATCGATGCCATGCATTCGAAGGACCGCGACACAATTATTTACAGATCGCTGTAAATTTTTAATTTCCGTCCCTCTTTCACTTGTCATCCTCGGCAGATCAAAAAGTATTTTGAGTTGCGAGTTGACCATAATTCGTTTATTCTCGAACCTATCGGAGAGATTTTGCCAAGCAATGGCAAATCCATCATTCGTGAGTGGGGGTTTCCTCACGATATCCCTGGCCTCACCGCGAGTTTTTTGGATTAAGTGATAGAGTTTCTCTACCGCACTCAAGCGCGCATTGTTTATATAAATGGCAGTGAAAAGGTCCCGAAAGGATGGCCATGATGTATAGTCTCCATAAAAAATTTCCGTGTCACATGGCGGAAGCTTAACGAAAGATCGCGCAGTTTGTTCAGTTTCATGAGAGCCGGAGTTACCGGCTGAAGGAGTCTGATTGACCGGACTGGAGTTTCCCGTTGATGACGCCTGACGGAGAAAGGTAAGGTTATGTATGGTCTCTCCCATCAGTGCCGCGCACGTAAGATATGCTGTGTAGCAATTGTGGTACTCCACTTTAGCCATTTGTGCCGGTGAGGTCTCTACCCCTTCAGAAGACAGACTTGGTAAATACCTACTATAAACTTCCTTAACCTTTTCCCACAGATCCCTAAGTTCCTCCTTTTGTATCTCCAGGGAGAATATGGAGTGAGTGCCATCTGGGGCCGCATTGTAGTGCCTTTCAAAATCTAAGATCGCGTCACATGCCCGCTTAAAATCATCGGCGCTGGCCATTATGCCTTATAATTTCCCTTTGAACAAATTTCACGAACCGAACGCAAGAAAAAAGACAAGGTGTTCAATTCGAGGAGGGAAGAGGAAGACGAAGCGAGTTTTCTTTAGGAGGGAGGTGGCCTACTAGTGACTCGGAGTTGTTGGAGTTGGTCTGTACAGGGGGCCGCGAAAGCCAACTATAGTGCACAAATTATCCGGGGGGGTTATGGTGTGTTATGTGCCAGTTAATACACTAATATATGCGTGAATGTATGTATGTGTTGAAAATAATTATTGAAGGGTATCACTTACTCTGCTTCCTGCAATAAATTGTTTGCCTTTTTGTTACCTTCGTGTTGGGTCACTTGGTAGGGGACCTACTGTATCTCCTTGATGCGTTCGTTGGGCCACTTGATAGGGGGCCTTCGTTTCTTTCGTTGGACCACTTCGCACCCGTGTCGTTCGATTGGCCTTTCTGCTTTGACTCGTCAATGGTTTCTGCGTTGGGCCGTTCGCATGGGCCGTTCTGGAGGTGATATGAAAGGGGGGTTATTAGACTTCCTGCAGGTACCGTACACTTAAAAACTTTCACTACACACTTCACTATTGTAACCAGAAGTGCAGTGCTCAGTTATGCTGGACCTTGCAACTCACTTCGGCGATATATTGTCTTACTTAGCCTTTCTTTTTGGTTCGCTGCACTTTCACTTTGTGGTGGTTGTACCACCTTTTTTTTTGGGGGGATTTTCGTTGCAAGTACCACCGGGGGACGCTGTTCGCTTAACAGCTTTTCCGCACCGGTCTTCTTTTGTGGAATTCCTTCCACCGACACCAAATGTTACCTGTTCTCGATGATTACCCGAGTGCTGATGGACGCGCGCAGTGGCTCTGGTTCAATTATACCTTGTCTACTGCGTTTGTTGCTGGGAGCTGCGAGAAGGCAGAAGAAACCACACACACAAATGGAATATGCCGATCTTACCTTGGGTGGAAGAATCCAACTGGAACACGTTGATTTTTTATGCTGCTGCTACTGCCGGGCGGTCGAATCCTTGCACCTGGTCACACGGCTGATCTGGAGGGCTTGGACTGTTCGTCGGATGGCAACACGACTCTTTTTTGAGGCAAAATATGTTCACTTATTTTGTTTGTTTATATTTTCGTCTCGCTACAAATGCTGTCTGTCAAAAAAGGTAAACAAACCCTACTTCTACTTCCAATGCTCATTCACAATGGAGTATGGTGAGATTGGGGTACTTCCAGCGCGACTTGGCAATTGTTGGTATGAAAGTGGAATTCAGGCAGGATTGTTGGTGGACTCAAGATATGTTTTATGTTGTTGCTGGACAAGTTGGCACGAGGAAATAAAACCTTGACGGCTAAACTAAGATGATCAAAAATGATGCTTTAATTGGATCCGGCTCGAAGGACCATGTTCGAGCGGGGACAAAGCTAAGGGACCGGGATTCCTATAGAATTCCGGAAACGGGGAACGAGATGAGCCGGTCCTTAAAACACTCACTTTGATTTACCACTCACCCACTTTGTCCAAACAACAATAAAAAACACTCAAGCACTTTATATTATTTCAAATGGACTGTATTTAAAATCACTGTACTGGTATGTATAAATGCACGTAAAAGTAGCAGTGGGGGAAATATAACACTCACCTGGATTGTCGCTGGAGAAAGAATAGAAAGAGTTTTGGGTAGAACTGCCGCTTAAAGAGCCATCATCCGCTGGTGGCGCCAGGTTACGGGATCGGGTTGTAAGGAATCAAGAAAAAAGGGGAAATTTAACGAAAAAGAGAGCGAATAAAGAAAGGGACAGGATGTAAAGAAAGGGGGAAGATCTAAAGAAAGGTAGAGAATATAAGGACAGGAAGCGACATCTCCAGGTGAGGTTTGTGGCGGTAATGCAGACTTTAACAGATACTTTCAAAACTTGTATAAGGTTCGAAAACACGCAAGGAAGCCTGATATCAGTTCTAATGTTTGTGAGGCATGATATCAGTTCTAATGTTTGTGAGGCCGAAAATGTTTCACAAACCAAATTACCTAAAAAGGATACAAGTTCCACCCATAATATAAGAGAACTCGCTACAAGTCAATAATGCTTAGAGCTTCATCCAGATTTGCCGCCTATTCCAGATAACGCCAATAAAATTGATAAACTAAACATTATTGAAATCAAAAAGTTGATAGAGAAAAATGTAATAAGTCATGCTTTACAGCTTCACTGCAAACCGAGTAGTTAGAGAAAAGATATACTCAAAAATATATCACTGAATTGGTAATTGATCCAATTTTAACTTCTTTTGAAAAATTCACAGAGTACGTTGCTCCTGAGAAACATATCGAATTTGAAGAATTAATTGCTTAAGGACATTTCTTCAGAGTACAAATTACTACAAAAACTCGAAGATAATGGTCTTCATAAGCCACCAAAATTATTTGCAATATCTAGGCAACTCGATGAAGTATTTGCTTCTGGGAACCCAACCTTAAAAGGGTTGTATCTGTGACATAAAGCATCAATTAAAGAAATACTTTTTATAATCGGAAATCTTTGGAAGAGTAAAACTAGTAGTTTCGGAAGTAAAACTGTTTTCCCCATTTTCCTATACTTTGATGCATTCCAAATTAATAACCCTATGGGAACGCATACGCATTCAGTTTGTGGCATATATTTTACAACACCTGTCATCCCGTCACACCAAATATCTCATTTACGCAATATTTTTATACCCAGCGTACTAGTACTAGTACAAGGGTATCATAATTTTGTCCACATAACGGTACTACGTAACCGCGCAAAATAATCGAGTTAGGTATAGAGTTCCAGGTATGAAAATTCTTAGGTTGAAAGATTAATTGATTAGGGCATGTCCGCCAGTCTGTCCGTCCGTGTACACTTTAACTCGAGTAAAAATTGAGATATTTGCATGACATTTTGCATACAGGTTACTTTCTGGCCAAGGTAGGTTGCTATTGAAAACGGGCCAAATCGGATGATAACCACGTCCCCCTTTTTCGATATCGAAAATTTCGAAAATCACATAAGTTGACATAACTTGAGTAAAAATGTAGATATTTGCATGGAATTTGGTGTATTGGTTACTTTTTGGCCAAGGTAGGTTGCTATTGAAAATGCACGATATCGGATGATAACCGCGCTTCCCTTTTCGATATCGAAAATTTCGAAAATCACATAAATTAACTTAAGGCTTTTTATCGCTGGGTATTTAATGTTCGGTTCACACGAACTTAGACTTCCTTACTTGTTATAGCAGGATTTATAAACGCGAAAGATATGAGTTATTTTGTAATGAATTAACACTTAGCAGACTTTTTGCGGTTCTTGTAGACTTATATCTAAATGGAATAAATGTAGTCGTTGAGAAAACCCAGGGTTATCATACTAGTTTTAACATACAATTTTTTTGCCGCCTTTGTCAAAGAACAGTGTCAGTCAGCATTAATCGAAGATTTGCAAAGAGTACGTAATAAAGAAAGTTATACCATGGAATAACAGTGCTGTAGCAAAGACCTAAATGCTGTCAAATAAAATTCTATTAGGAACAAACTACCCCTTTTTCATGTTACAGATAATAAAACTTGTGACTTGATGCACGACGTGTTTTTAGGAGTAGCGCGATATAATATTTCTAAGGTTAAAGATTACTTTATTTATCAGAAAAAATATTTTTCGTTGGAAGCGTTTAACTATAGAAAACAATTGTTTGCTTACGGTCCAGATCACGTAAGAAGTTTAAGTAATCCCATTACAAGGGCTCACATTAAGACTAATAACACTGGATCACAAATTCCAACTTTTTTTCTGCACCAGAGACGCCATAGTGAAATTCCTATGTAAAATCACCTCCTAATTCCGAAAATCAAAGTTATTTTTACTTGAATGGTACCGTTTTTGAGATATTTACGATTTACCGTTATTTCAAAAAACAAAAAAGATGGCTCCACTTAATCGTGTATATCTCAAGAACAAACTGAGCTCTTCCAAAACGGTTTGAAAAATTTTAAAGCTTATAAAATTTTCTATAATCAGTACATACAACACTTTTTGCTAGGTCCTGCAGATTCAAACATTACGGATTTTTAAAATTTTTTTTGGAAAAATATAAAAAAAATTGTATTTTGCGAGGAAGCATCTCGAAAACTTTTTGTTTTTTTGCAGATATTTTTCCCCCCCCTCTAAGCTCTGTTTTATTACAAAAAAAACAAGCTATCAGTGAACAAAATCGATGAACTAATACAAAAGCTATAAGCATTCAAGTAAATATATCCATTTAATACTTAAGTACCCTACTGGTACATATGTGTTAGTATTCGTATATCAGTTAGTTAGCAGGTAGATTTTCGAAAAGTTATTAGATACAAAAAGCTGTTAGTGTCGTTTTCTTAAACCTAGGTACATTTTAAACAAGAGCATATTTTTGAGGCAGGTAGTGTTTTCTTTGTAGAACTAGGGAACCTTTTTGTTTAGGTAGGCTTGAATTTTTACTGGATCTAAGTATAAATAAGAGTACATGCGCCTTGTTCATTCATAATATCTGCAAGGCTCGCCGGATACTGTTCAGTTTATAATTGCAGTTTATAACCCGTCATTTACTTAAAAATAAAAAATGAATAAAAGGGCGCGAGAGTTTGAGTGTACAAATGATCCAGATATGTTCTGTTTCATCTGCGGTCAATTTATTGTTAAAAGTATGAGACGTGTGTTTTCAAATCCTTTGAAAGTTACATACTATAAGTGTTTTGGAATTGAGCCTAAAAATAATGGACACCGAACACTGTGTGCACCACATGCCGAGTCGAATTGATTTCTTCGGAAACCGGAACAAAAAGGTACGTTGTAAAAATTAGTGTAAATGAAGTGGAGGGAACCAACTTGCCATTCAACGGACTGCTATATTTGTACTACAAAAGTACTTAGGGTTGGAAAGTCCAGAAAAGTAACCTATGCGAGCGTATCTACAGTGTCATTACCAGAACTAATTTCAACAGAAGCGACATTGCCAGAATCAAATTTAACTTTAGTTCCGGCTCCAGTTTCATTGTCAACAGTAGTATCTGATTACGCGGCATCATGTTGTACTGAATTTCAAACGGAAAACGAAAGAAATTCTTTGTCACAAGCACAACTCAGTGATTGAATAAGGGATTTGGAATTGTCAAAGGAAAAGGCCGAACTACACGCCTCTCGAATGCAACAATTTAAATTTGTTTCATCCGATGTTAAGGTAACATATTATAGAACTCGTGACGAAGAATTTTCCAAGTACTATACGAAGGAGGACAGTGTTTGTTACTGCAAAGACATTGCTGGTCTATTCAAACAATTTGGTGAACCATATGATTCAAAAGAGTGGCGATTGTTCATAGACGGCAATAAATTAAGTTTAAAGGCCGTATTATTGCATACCCCCCTCCCAATCCAGGGTGTTATGCGATACCGTGCCCATTGGACGTTTGCAGCCGGGAGGTAAATCGTGGCTGTATTTCTACGGAGCCTCTCTGACACCGGACCACCTCAGAGAGTAACCTTGGTCTTACCGCGGTATGGGGCACTGCCGCGGCGGACGATACCCTTCCCCTTTACTATACTTTGACCACAAGTTGGCCCTGTCCAACGAGTGGTCGTACGAACAAGATGAACAAAAACAAATATAAAGCAACAAATTCGTCCTCTTCCTCACGGGGGAGGACAGCCACGGCGCAAGCGCCGAAAACACTTTCACGCCCAAGCGGCTCTTCGGGTAAGGGGGCAACCCCACACCCGCAACACTCAAGCGACCTGATGGGGGTCGGCACCAGCAAGGTGGCAAGTGTAGTTACGCTGGCAACGGCGAACGACGCTGCACCTGCTGATGCCGAACGTCCATCACGGACAGCTACGGCAACCGCTCTCCCCACAGCTGTGGCAGGGGTCTCACGACCCGGCCACAATGGGCCAAAGGAGAAGGTGGCCGGCTACAATTTTAACTTCACCGGGGGAGCGACCGCGATGGCAACTACGGGTCGGCTCCCTCTGGACACTTCGAGGGCAACCTCGCAAATGACAGGCAAAAGCGACCTGGAGGGGGTCAGCACCAGTGCGGTAGCGAACGCAGTTACGCTGGCAACGGCGAACGGCGCCGCATCCACTGATGCTGAACGCCCTTCAGGAAGCGGCACGGCAGCCATTCTCCCCACAGCTCTGGCAGGGGTCTCACGACCTAGCCACAAAGAGCCAAAGGAGAAGGAGGCCGCAACCAATCCACCAACCGGGGGAATGACCGCGAGGGCAACTACGGGTCAGATCCCCTTAAATATCCCTCCCAATCGCCATACGCATCGGGAGAAAAGGAAGGCCTCTAAGGTACTGAAAAAATACGTGGGGGTTCCGCTGGATACGTTGTCCCAAAATGCCAGGAGCGCTGTGACGAGGGCGCGAGCTCTGCTACCGGAGTTCCAAAGCACTGCGGTGGCAACTGGGGAAAGCGCAACCCCCTTCAAACGCCAGAGGTCGGATGAGGACATAAAACCTCCCTCCAAAAGGCACCAGAATCACCCTGGGGTGGGCAAACCGAGCTTTGCCGAGGTGGCAAAGGACCGGATCCTTATAGGGATCCTGGACCGGGGAAACGACCGTGGGGCCATCCCGAAAGATCAGTGGCCGTATGTCCGGAACGCCATCGGCGACGCCGTTCTCGACGTGTTGATGGAGGCTCCGGGCAGTCCGCCGCGTGGTGCTGATGCGGGCTGGTACCAGGGTCAAATAAAGATCCTCGCTTGCGAAGACGCAAGAACTGTTGCGCTGTACAAGGCAGCAGCGGCAAGGCTAGGCCCGGTCTACCCTGGGGCGAAGATAGAGGTCGTCGACTGGAAGGACATTCCAGCTCGGCCTAGGGCGAGGGCCTGGGTTCCAGCAATCCCTGCAGAGCCGGAGAGAATCCTGGCTATGCTTCGAGTCATGAACCCAACTCTCCCCGCCCAGGACTGGAAGATCATTCAAGTCGGCGACGCTGAAGGGCACAGAAGGGAGGTAGTTCTGGCCCTAAATAAGGAGGCGCTCGAGCCTTTGAATAGATCAAATGGACGTGTGCATTACGGCATTGGCGAAGTCGTAATCCACGTTTACCGTGGCGACGCGCAGCGCGCATCCTTTTCGGGTGCTCCGGTGGACATGGACATCGAAACACCCGAAGAGGAAGCGGAGCTCTCTGACGCTGGCAGTATGGTGTCCGCCACGTCAAATTGCGCAGGCGCCCTGCACAGTTTGTCGATGGAGGATGCCCTGCTGGACAGCGACGGGGAAGACCTCGACGTCACGGTGTTGGTAGGGGAGTCTGGGCACACTCATGTTGAGGGTGCTTCAGATAAACCTACATAAATCGAAGGCAGCTTCGGCTGCTTTAATTGGTCGCCTTTCTAAAGGCGACGTTGATGTGGTCCTCATCCAAGAGCCGTGGGTCAACAAAGCACGGATTTGCGGACTGGGGACTAAGGAATTCAAGCTCATCAGAGCTGATGGAGAAGGTAAAGTTAGAACCTGCATTATGGTTAGGTCTGAGCTAATAACTTTTCTTTTACCTAACTACAGCAATGGCGACGTCACAGCGGCCAATCTCACAGTTGGCAACATTAAGTTAATTATTGCCTCGGTCTACATGCCTTACGACGCGGAAGATCCTCCACCGCAAGACAAGGTGAAAATACTGGTGGCCGACTGCAGCAGGGACCACTTGCTTATTGGAACGGACGCAAATGCCCACCACGTCCAGTGGGGAAGTTCCGACATAAACGCTCGAGGTGAGTCTCTTTTTGATTTTCTTTTAACGACTAACCTCGTAGTTTGCAACGTAGGTAATGAACCAACATTTATTACTAAAAATCGAAGAGAGGTCATTGACCTTACTATTTGTAGCGAAAGCGCTTACGAGTTAATTAGGAGTTGGCGGGTTCTTGATGACCACTCTTTCTCTGACCACCGCTATATTGAGGTGGTTTTAAACCTTGCCGTCGAAACGGCCATTATGAGACGGAACCCACGTAGCACAAACTGGGAACTGCATAACGAGCTGTTTGATAGAGGTCTGCCAGAACTACCCTCTCAATGCCCCTCTTCTGTAGCGGAGCTAGAGGACATGGTTACGACCTTCACAACGGCACTCTCAAACGCCTTAGAAAAGGCCTGCCCAGTACCAAAACCGCGAGGTAAACATAAACCTTACTGGTGGTCCCGGGATCTGGACTCATTACGGAAATCCTGCAGGAAACAGTTTAATATAGCCAAAAACCTCGATTGTGAGAGTCAATGGCTTGAATATAAAAACAAACTGAGGGCCTATAAAAAAGCCCTGAGACAAGCGAAGAGAACTTCGTGGAGAAACTTCTGCACTGGAGTCGAAAGTGTCGACGACACAGCAAGACTTAGGTGCGTGCTATCAAAGTCGCAAACGGCCATGAGCTTTTTGCGGCGACACGACGGTACCTGGACCAGCTCAGAAGAGGAGACTCTAGAACTGCTCTTGGATACTCACTTTCCGGGAAACATGCATTGTGCTCCAATTGCACCTGCAACCAACCTGGCCGTAAATATACCCATAACTGTGGAGGGAGTTAAATGGGCGGTCAAGAGCTTCAAGCCGTTCAAGTCCGCTGGACCGGACGGGATTATTCCCGCACAGCTAATCAATACTTTGGAGACATCAGCTAACTGGCTGTATCACATCTTCACGGCCTGTCTGTCTCTCAACCATATTCCGTGCTTATGGAGAAGCGCAACGGTCATCTTTATTCCGAAGGCAGGTAAGGCCTCTCACTATGAGCCGAAAGACTACAGACCGATAAGTCTAACGTCTTTTGCTCTCAAAACCCTAGAGAGGATAATAAATAACTACCTCACTACCACAATTGACAGCAACCATATATCAAGCTGTCAACACGCTTACCTCAAAGGTAAATCTACGGAGACTGCGCTCCACACCCTAGTCTCTACCATAGAGGCATCCATGGACGAGAAAGACTACTGTCTGGTTGCCTTCCTCGATATCGAAGGAGCCTTCAATAACATTAGCCCAGCTGCTGTTAACACCGCACTAACAGATCTGGGGGTAAACAGGTCCCTGGTGGGACTGATCGACCAACTACTCAAAGGGAGAAAAATTCTCTCATCTCTGGGGTCTGTTGATATAACACGATACGCCACAAGAGGCACTCCTCAAGGCGGCGTTCTCTCGCCTCTCCTGTGGAACTTAACAGTTAACTCGCTGCTAAGAGACACATGTTGGGGCAGCGGCAAGGTGGTGGCATATGCCGACGACCTGGCCGTGGCATACAGAGGCAAATTCCCACAAACCCTGTGCGATCTGATGCAGGCGGCGTTGCGAGAGATCTCAGTATGGTCCTCTCGCTGCGGGCTTAGCGTCAACTCCGAGAAGGTGGAACTTGTCTTATTCACTAAGCGATACAAAATACCACCGTTGATACTACCAGAACTAAACGGCGTGCGCCTTAATCTGGCCGATAAGGCCAAATTTCTAGGTGTAGTTCTGGACAAAAGGCTGAATTGGAAAGAAAACGTCATTCAGCGCCAAAAGAAAGCGTATATTGCATTATACACGTGCAAGAGGGCCATAGGCAGGAAATGGCGTCTTAGCCCCAAGATATGCAAATGGATTTACACGACTATTATAAAACCCATATTGCTATACGGGGTCGTCGTGTGGTGGCCTGCCCTGTGCAAGGCCTCAAACCTGAACCTATTGGGGAAGGTTCACAGGTCTAGCATGATCAGCATAGGCGGAGCTCTGAGAACTACTCCGAGCGAAGCTCTACAGGTCATTCTAGACCTCATCCCTCTAGACATAGAGGGTTACCGAGCAGCGGCGACATCAGCCCTGCGTCTACGGGAATCGTCTATCTGGATTACTCGGACCAAAGGACATTCCACCATACTAAATAATTTCAATTTTATTCCCGGAAGTACGGATCGCTGCGTGACTACTACAGTCACGGAGTGCGACTTCACGGTAAACATCCCCAGCAGGGAAGACTGGGTTGAGCCGGACTGGTGCTATGGCGCAGAAGACAGTATCTGCATATACACCGACGGCTCCAAACTAAACGGGAGAGTCGGTGGAGGGGTCTACTCAATAGATTGCGACTTAGAGCTCTCCTTCAGACTACCTGATCACTGTAGTGTCTTCCAGGCCGAAGTCTGTGCAATCATGGAGGCCACAGCCCGGATCGAACGGGACACTATCGGCAAGGAAATATTCATTTTCAGTGATAGCCAAGCCGCCATCAAAGCACTTGGCTCCAACTCGTTCAATTCTGAACTAACGCTAAACTGTCGCCGATCTCTTCAGGAGATGGCCAAGCAGAACTGTGTTAACCTCACGTGGGTACCGGGCCACAGGGACATTGAGGGTAACTGTAGGGCAGACGAGCTTGCCAGGCAGGGTACTACCAAGCAAGTTCTTCCTGATAAAGAACGCTTGGGTATACCCTTTGCAACGTGCAGGCTAATGCTAAACGAATTCACCTATCGACAAGCCAACGAAAGATGGCTTCAAACCCCAGGTTGTTTGATATCCAAACAAACCTGGCCAAAAAGGGATCCAAAGAGATCCCGACAGATCTACACCCTAAGAAGGGCTGATATTTCCAAGATAATAGGAGTGCTAACTGGCCACTGTCTTATTGGGAGGCACGCAGAGAGACTGGGCGTGCCTTACCGCCGTTGCTGCAGGAGCTGCAAAGACGACGAAATGGAAGAAACTGTAGAACACCTCATCTGCAACTGCCCCGCACTTAGCGGCGCTAGACGTCGCTGCCTGGGTGCTCCCTTCCTGGACAACATTCGCCAAATTGCGAAGTATGACATCAAGGACGTGATGGCTTTCATCAAGTCTTCCAAGTGGTTCGAAGAGGAGGAGGTATAAAGGTGTCTCTATGTGGTATCACAACGGGCCTAATGTTACTGGCCTAAGTGTGCCTCTTTGGCAGCCACTTCAACCTAACCTAACCTAACCATTATTGCATATTGGCAACCAAAAGCCATCTATCCCGATCGCGCATGCAGTAAATACGAAGGAAACATATGAGATAATGCAAAAATTGCTCAAGTTAATCAAATACGTAGAACATGATTGGAAAATATGTGCCGATCTTAAAGTCATTGGAATGCTATGTGGTCTACAAAGTGGATACACAAAATACTGTTGCTTTCTATGCAAATGGGATAGCCGAGCTCGTCAAGACCACTACATCATAAAGGATTGGCCAGAACGAATCGAGTTTCAAGTTGGGGTAGATAACATAAAATACTCTCCACTTATAAAGAAGGAAAAAATAATTCTACCTCCGCTCCACATCAAGCTCGGCCTTATCAAAAACTTACCGCAATAAGGAAAATGATGACCAATAACCATTTCAAAGAACTATTGTCACCAGTGGAGGCAGCAGCGTGGGATTCTTTTGAAAAGGTCGTTACTTCTTTTTTAGGCAAACACAAAAGTCCTAACTACGAGATGATAGTGAACGACTTAATCAAAAACTATGCGGAAATGGGTAAATAAAAAAACATATTATAATAAATTATATATTACATAAATTTACATGAGAATATATAGCCATAAATCTGAACTCATCATCCAGTTCCGAACAAACAAGAACATGAAAAATATAAACAAAAAATTTGTTCTGAATTGAAAGATAAATCCAGCCTAAGAAAATTATATACTAATGTGTCACTTATGTATTTATCTAATTTACTTTTTTATTTTGTTTCAGGAGTAAATATGTCTCTACAAATTCATTTCTTACACTCCCACTTAAATTTTTTCCCGCAAAATCTTGGCGACGAAAGTGACGAGCATGGCGAAAGGTTTCACCAGCAAATGAAAGTGATTGTAAGTCGGTATCAAGGATTCTGGGATGTCGCTATGATGGGCGACTACTGTTGGTTTCTCATAAGAGAAACCGATCCTAATCTAAATAAGCGTCAAAACAAGACACATAACTTTTTCAATTATAAAATAAGATCATAGAGTTAAGACAGAACCATATGTACATATGCTATTATTTGTAGGGTACTTAAGTATTAAATGGATATATTTACTTGAATGCTTATAACTTTTGCATTAGTTCATCGATTTTGTTCACTGATATCTTGTTTTTTTTGTAATAAAACAGAGCTTAGAGGGGGAAAAAATATCTGCAAAAAAACAAAAAGTATTCGAGATGCTTCCTCGCAAAGTACAAATTTATTATATTTTTACAAAAAAAATTTAAAAAATCCGTAATGATTGTTCACTATGTTTGAATCTGCAGGACCTAGCAAAAAGTGTTGTATGTAAATTTTATAAGCTTTCAAATTTTTCAAACCGTTTTCGAATAGCTCAATTTGTTCTTGAGATATACACGATTAAGTGGAGCCATCTTTTTTGTTTTTTGAAATAACGGTAAATCGTAAATATCTCAAAAACTTTACCATTCAAGTAAAAATAACCTTGATTTTCGGAATTAGGAGGTGATTTTACATAGGAATTTCACTATAGCGTCTCTGGTGCATTTTGGCTGTAAACCAGTGTTGCCAGAAATTTTTAGAGCTTATAGCTAAATTGAAACAAAAAAATAGCTAAAAATAGCTACAAAAAAAATTTCATAGCCAAAAAAAATAGCTAAAATTTTTTTCTTTAAAAATAGCTAAATGAGCTTTTATTTCACATGAAATTAAACCACATATGTATGTCTGTAGTTACTAAATTATTATAAAGCAAAAAATAATAATAATAAAAATAATAACAATTCAGTCATTGAAAATATATGTACTTTTTAAGTACATAAATTAAATTATAATAGTAACATAAATTATAATCACGAATAGTTGATATACATACATCACTCAAGTTTTATTCAAAAATGAAGTTAAATCACAGCTGTGCAGAGTTCAAAAACAAAGTCATTGTCTTCGTTTAATTCACATGTTTAATCGTATATATTTACTAGGTATACCAAAGTTATGACAACATTTTCCAGGTCTTTTAAGACCGTATCTTATAGTTAGTAAAGAGTTTAACATCAAAATCTCCATTCTATTCCTTTGCTAGGTTTTTATTAAATTCAATACAGAAAAACTTCGTTCTATTTCCGCATTACTAAGCGGTATTATTAGCAAATTAAATACAAACTGTTGTAATTGCTCAAACGGATTTTCATTAATGGCATTTCCCAAACTCCCTTACCTCTATCCAAAACTTAACTTTAGAAGGGGTCTCTTGCCATGGATATGAATAGAGTTTTTTCCATTCCATTTCTATAACAGTAATTTTTTCTGCCTTAAAAGTATCAAATATTTTGGGCTTCACCACATTTAAAGCATTTTTTATAGCAAAAAACTCAATATTTTTTAAAGATTGAATATTTTGTGGTAGGCGTTGACGTAGCTGCTCAATTAACTTGATAATAAAAGTCTGACAAAATTTCTACTATCTATCAACTTTTGAACAGTTTGATAAACATAAGGCAGAGTGCACACGGTCGATATTTATATTCTAAAAAGTTCTGTGAAAATAATTTGGCAAATAACAAAAATGTTTTAGCTAAAATAGCTAACTCGATTTAAAAAAAAGCTAAAAAAATAGCTAAGAGCTAAACCCGAATTTCTATAGCTAAACGTCGAAATAAATAGCTAAATCTAGCTACAAAATAGCTAAAATGGCAACACTGCTAATAACATCGAAATGAAACTTTTTCTGAATACTATTTTACTAATTATCGGCGACTTAGTAGACGAATTTATTTTAGTATATAAATTTTTAATAACAATTATTATGTTGATATTATAATGGCTGAGCAATTTAGTGATATTATTTTACATGAATTACGTTCTTTAACTGCCGATCATCACAAATTTTATATTACAGGCTTTAGAGAGACCCTAAAACCAAAACACCATTTTATTATTCACTACATAAACTCTATCAAAGAACTTGGCCCACTTAAATTTTTGTGGTGTTTTAGATTCAAAGGAAAACATGCTCAATATATATCTCGTAAATATTGTTTCCAATTCTGATCTAATTTATTAGAAAGTCATTTTTGAAAAAGATCATGTACAATGCAGAACTGTTCTATCAATAAATCTTACAGAACTTGAATTTTATCAAAATTGATGTACACCTTTTAGAACCGGTTATGAAACTTCAAGTGTAAATTACAAAGGAGTGTTGCATGAAAAAAATTACTATGTAAAATCAAGTAATATAATTTTGCATATTATAAAAATATTTTTTGAATTAGAGAATGAAATATTTTTAGTTACTTTTACTTAAAAGAAGTCGATCTCATTTCGTTACCAGCCAAATTATTTACTTTAAATGAGGGAAAAAGTGTGGTAAGATTTTTTTTGAAAATAATATTGTAGAAAATCACTATCCACTAGATTTGTATCGCTTGTTTTTATCTACGTATTATATATGTAAGTGTTTAAGTGACATATGTACATACATAAGCTACGGTTATTTCATTCGTTTATTTTATTTGCATTGCATGCTATTGTAATTCGCAATCAGCTTATAAAATATTTCGAAGATATAGTTTATGTTTGGGAAAGCCAAAGTGTGGTTTTTCATACCGAAAATGAGGAAGCCAATCGCGCCATGCCTCAGAGCCAACAGTGCTCGCCACCAATAATACATATCTATATACTCTCTCGTTCTCCAAACATGGTCGTCAGAACCTGAGCCAAATGAATAAATACCTTTTGAGCAAAACGGTCACATAGCACCTGAGCCAAATAATAAAATAAAATAAAAAATAATAATAACTTAAAAAAAACAACTCGCCTTCTCTAAAGCTTAGACATGGTCCTTCGAGCCGGATTCGAACCGGCGACTTATGCATTTCACTAGACGACTAAGCCGTCTAGGGGGGCGAGGATGTTTAAGCGACATACATACATAAGCTACGGTTATTTCATTCGTTTATTTTATTTGCATTGCATGCTATTGTAATTCGCAATCAGCTTATAAAATATTTCGAAGATATAGTTTATGTTTTGGAAAGCCAAAGTGTGGTTTTTCATACCGAAAATGAGGAAGCCAATCGCGCCATGCCTCAGAGCCAACAGTACTCGCCACCAATAATACATATATACTCTCTCGTTCTCCAAAGAACATTTTAGGCAAACATGGTCGTCAGAACCTGAGCCAAATGAATAAATGCCTTTTGAGCAAAACGGTCACATAGCACCTGAGCCAAATAATAAAATAAAATAAAAAATAATAATAACTTAAAAAAAACAACTCGCCTTCTCTAAAGCTTAGACAGTAAGTATGTACTTTATATTAAATAAATAAGATTTTCATTGAAAAGGTAATTTAAATTCCAATTTTTATTTCCCACGGTAGATATGCGCATATTGCTCCTTTGTGAGTGTACTCATAGTAACAAACCTACTAGTTATGTGTGATTGCACTGAAAATTTAGTGCAATATGCCCATCTGTGGTCCATTGTGAAGTGTGGCGAGTTTGGTGGCGGGGGGAGTGAACCATAAAAGAACAAATGCGATCACATTTAGTTTAACAGCAAACGCTGTTAACCGCAAATACTTTCACTGTCAAAACAAATGCGGAAGTAGTTGCCACAACAGTGCTCCGCATTTCGATTAAAAGTTTTCCAGTGTTAATTTAAAAATGCCGCGTGTTTGCCGCGACAAGTGCTCGTGCTTTTAAAACAAATGCGAAAGGTATTTGGGCACGATTCTACTGCGAAAATATTTGTGGCAAATGTAAAAATATTTGGATTTACTACTTTGTTTTTCAGAGTATAGTTAATTATGTCTAACGTATTGCTAGCTATGTATGAAGTTATACAAAATAATTAAAAATGTGTATATTTTATGAGTGAAATAATATCATTTCTTTATCGGCAGGTGGACAAAGCTAGTGCGAGTTCTACGATTTCACTGTAAATAATTACAACAGAGAATGTAGATGTGGGCTTCAAATATATTTTACTCCGTTTCCATAAGACGATTTTGTACAAAAAGTGCTGGTATCAATACTATATTTACCTGTTTATGTGCACATACATTACTTAACAAGAGCTGAATATCTACTTATGTATATATACAATATATAAAGACATATATTTGCAGCGATAACATGTCCGAACTTGGCAGTGGTGACGAAGGCATTTCTGGTTCAAGTAAGTGCTATTTTTATACATTTAAAACATACTACCAATAAATAAAGATTTCTTAGCCTCTGGGCCTTTCAGAATGATGATCCCTGCAAGTATGCTAGCTGGTATATAGCATGTGATATATGTAGCTGCCAGGCCTAGCCCAGCTCACAAAGAAAGTTTACATCAGTTTCTTAAAAGCGAATTGACAATCCTACCCAAAATCATGTGTACGTGGAATTTTGTTTCTCTTTTACAGTTGCTTATCCACTTGCACCAATTCATTTGCGATGCGTAGGTGGTAGTGTAAGCTCATTTTCTTTATGTGTATTCGTACATGGGGTAGACAGGTTCTGCTGGAATAAGTTTTTCGATACCAAACAAACTACATCCAAGCCAAGCTAACTGAAAAGCGTATGGTTCTTATATCAAAGTCATGTTAACTTAAGTATGTGTAAATCAAATAGTATTTGTATGAAAAAATAGTTTTTATGAATCGTTCCGAACAAGGATACTTGAAAAAGATTTAGGTTATTACCATCTAGTTTCCACAAATACCAAAATTTTCGAGAAACTTGTTAAATGTAGTATTTTTCGAGGAATTGTTGTTGGGGTGTCCGAATTTTTCCTGTTTTTTCATATTTTTTTTTTTTTCTTCAACCTTTCACTGAAACCTTATCGACCCAAAGTGGGCGGCAAAATACGCCCTATTGAATGTGTGCTCCTTTATGTGTAGAAAACTTGATAATGAACTCAACTGCGCTATTGTGTAAGTTTATATCAAGAAAGCATTTGATATAGTACATCTCAGAATTTTTCTTGGTGAATTGTAGTCCGCTGAATTTCGTAGTTTTTTCTATAATTGGTTCAAATCTTGTATTAGTAAGAGCTGTTACCTCCCGTTCGAGGTGAGCGCGGCAAGGCGGTGATGTTGAGGCTTCGCTCGCCGGTTTGGCGTGGATGGTTAGGATCACCGTAGTTGTTCCCGGATGTACCGCGCTAACAATAAGAAAAAAATCGTAACAATTGGTTTGATGTTATTGCATCCACTCGCGATTAACCAGATATGAGTCACCTCTAAACTCACTGTCCCAATATTCGCCCGCTACGGCCCTCTCGGCCCATGCATTACCCGAATGTAGGATACCACACACATCACTTAATGCTTAGAAAATCATATTCATTTAATAATTTCAATCTTTACCTATATAAAATTCAACTACTCTCCCTTCTCCAGCGTAGTTTACACTTATGATGTACTAATCAGATTCGGGTTACCCCGTTGATCTGTTTGTTTCAAAAGGAACTCTAATCCAGTGGCGGATCTAGAGCCAAAATTTGGGGGTGGAATTCAGATAAAATTTGTTTAGTATGACCTAAAAAAAGCCCTTACCAACAAAATGGCTCATATATTTGTAAAATATGAAATTTATTATTATTTTAAATTAGACTTAAGATACTAAAAAGGCACCACAGGCTTATTACTTGATAAGTAAATAATTTAAACAATTTTATGGTATCCCTTAAAAACTCATTGAACAAAGCGCCTCAGGTGAAAATTTAAAATCGCGTGATTTTCAATTAAAAATTTTCATATACAGGCCAATTCTAAATATCTGCAGAATTCTTCCTCTTTCGAATTTTTTCATTTTGTCAGAAAAAATTCTCCAACAAACTATCTTGTAATTTCGAAGTGAAAAATTCCGTGCGGGTTACCTGTGTTTTCCGCATTTTTTTGCATTCGTGATAGCTACTTTTTATGTTCGACAACTTTCGAAGTCGTTTAGAATTGTAGGACAGAGGAAAGAGAAAAAATTCGTAAGAGGAAAATTTCCCCAGTTATTTAGAGTTGGCCTGATGATGAAATCTATACTATAATAAATCTCTAGAAGGGTCGTGTCTGTACATTGAAAATTTCTTTGAAAAGATGACTGGGGATGACCTGGGGAATGCTATGGAGTTCATCTGACCCATTTTTAAAATTATTGTCTGTCTGTTTGTCTGTTTGAACTTAACGATCTCGGAAACTAAGCAATGGATTTTGATGAGACTTTCACAAATATACTGCTTGAAGCTTAGAAAGGGATCTGCACTTTGTTTTATCAAAATCGGACCACAAACAAAAAAGATATACTAATTTTTAACGAGGAACCTATGACATTTTTTTTCTTAAATAAATTTAAATAAATATTTATGTGGGTATCAGCATATCTTTAATAAAACTCTAGAAAATTCGTGTCTGTGCATTGAAAATTTCTTTGCAAAAATTACTCGGGGTGACCTGGGGAGTGCTATGGAGTTCATCTGACCCATTTTTAAAATTATTGTCTGTCTGTTTGAACTTAAGGATCTCGGAAACTAAGCAATGGATTTTAATGAGACTTTCACAAATATACTGCTTGAAGCTTGGAAAGGGATCTGCACTTTGTTTTATCAAAATCGGACCACAAACAAAAAAGATATACTAATTTTTAGGGAGGAACCTATGAAATTTTTTTTCTTAAATAAATTAAAATATGTAAATATTTATGTGGGTATCAGCATATCTATACTATAACTAGCAGACCCGGCAGACGTTGTTCTGCCTGACCAGTGACTTCCCTAGAAATACATTTTCAAATAGTTTTCTTTAACTTTTAACATTCCATTTATTGCAGTGCTTTAGGATATACAATGTTTCTGGCTTTAAATCTTTGGTATAAACAAATAAATTTTTTGGATGTCCAACTCAAAAAACGGATCTTTTGAACTCAATGGGTATGACAAAAACCATTATGCGCTGCTGAGCAGATGTATAGTTAGTACTTATTTAATTATATCCTATATCTACCTATAATACTCTGGATATGTATGAACGGCAATAACAAACAAAAAAAATTAAGTGCTTTGATTAAAATTTAAGAACGTTAAAATGTCACTAAAGCAAATACATTCAGGGATATAACGAATTGAAATATTACTTAGCTTGTGGTCCTGGAACTGCCCACTTTTCCAAAGAATTTACAAATGTAGCCTATGTATGTCGTATCCAGCGAAGATTTTAACGTATTGGAAAAGTTTTAAACAGATCAACCATAAACTTTGGACATTATTGAAGTACAAACAAAGCACTGAATGCAAAAAATGCGGGCGTGGCACGGCCCACATTTCCCAAATTATATAATTCTTGACCAAGGGACACACATATCCAAAAATTATTAGTTTAGACCAAAAATATTCAAAGTTATGATGATTTAAATTTTATATAGCCTGGGGGCGTGGCGCAACAATCTTCTGAACCAATCTGGAAATTTAGAGAAGATCGACCATAAACTTTGAACTTATTGAAGTACAAACAAAACACAAAAAATGTGGGCGTGGGACCGCCCACTTTTCCCAAATTATATCCATCTTGACTAAAGGACACACATATCCAAAAATCTTTAATTTAGACCTAATATGTTCAGAGTTATGAAGAACTTAAATTTTATATAGCCTGGGGGCGTGGCACTGGCTACTTTTCCAAAAATTCATATAGCCTGAATCGTACACAACAATTTTCTTAACTAATCTTGAAAGTTTAAAAGAGATCGACCATAAACTTTGGACATTATTGAAGTACAAACAAAACGCAAAAAAAGGGGCGTGGCACCGCCCACTTTTCCAAAATTACATAAATCTTGACCAAAGGACACACATATCCAGAAATCATTAATTTAGACCAAATATGTTCAGAGCTATGAAGAATTTAAATTTTATATAGCCTGGGGTCGTGGCACCGCCTACTTTTCCAAAAATTGATATAGCCTAAATCGTACACAACAATCTTCTGAACCAATCTTGACAGTTTAAAAGAGATGGACCATAAACTTTGGACATTATTGAAGTACAAACAAAACACAAAAAATGTGGGAGTGGCACCGCCCACTTTTCCAAAATTACATAAATCTTGACCGAAGGACACACATATCCAGAAATCATTAATTTAGACCAAATATGTTCAGAGCTATGAAGAATTTAAATTGTATATAGCCTTGGGGTGTGGCACCGCCTACTTTTCCAAAAATAAATATAGCCTAAATCGTACACAACAATTTTCTTAACCAATCTTGAAAGTTTAAAAGAGATCGACCATAAACTTTGGACATTATTGAAGTACAAACAAAACACAAAAAATGTGGGCGTGGGACCGCCCACTTTTCCCAAATTATATCCATCTTGACTAAAGGACACACATATCCAAAAATCATTAATTTAGACCAAATATGTTCAGAGTTATGAAGAACTTAAATTTTATATAGCCTGGGGGCGTGGCACTGGCTACTTTTCCAAAAATTCATATAGCCTGAATCGTACACAACAATTTTCTTAACTAATCTTGAAAGTTTAAAAGAGATCGACCATAAACTTTGGACATTATTGAAGTACAAACAAAACGCAAAAAAAGGGGCGTGGCACCGCCCACTTTTCCAAAATTACATAAATCTTGACCAAAGGACACACATATCCAGAAATCATTAATTTAGACCAAATATGTTCAGAGCTATGAAGAATTTAAATTTTATATAGCCTGGGGTCGTGGCACCGCCTACTTTTCCAAAAATTGATATAGCCTAAATCGTACACAACAATCTTCTGAACCAATCTTGACAGTTTAAAAGAGATCGACCATAAACTTTGGACATTATTGAAGTACAAACAAAACACAAAAAATGTGGGAGTGGCACCGCCCACTTTTCCAAAATTACATAAATCTTGACCGAAGGACACACATATCCAGAAATCATTAATTTAGACCAAATATGTTCAGAGCTATGAAGAATTTAAATTGTATATAGCCTTGGGGTGTGGCACCGCCTACTTTTCCAAAAATAAATATAGCCTAAATCGTACACAACAATTTTCTTAACCAATCTTGAAAGTTTAAAAGAGATCGACCATAAACTTTGGACATTATTGAAGTACAAACAAAACACAAAAAATGTGGGCGTGGCACCGCCCACTTTTCCAAAATTACATACATCGTGACTAAAGGACACACATATCCAGAAATCATTAATTTAGACCAAATATGTTCAGAGCTATGAAGAATTTAATTTTTATATAGCCTGGGGGCGTGGCACCGCCTACTTTTCCAAAAATTGATATAGCCTAAATCGTACACAACAATCTTCTGAACCAATCTTGAGAGTTTAAAAGAGATCGACCATAAACTTTGGACATTATTGAAGTACAAACAAAACACAAAAAATGTGAGCGTGGCACCGCCCACTTTTCCAAAATTACATAAATCTTGACCAAGGGACACACATATCCATAAATCATTAATTTAGACCAAATATGTTCAGAGTAATGAAGAATTGTAGTTTTATATAGCCTGGGGGCGTGGCACCGCCTACTTTTCCAAAAATTGATATAGCCTAAATCGTACACAACAATTTTCTTAACCAATCTTGAAAGTTTAAAAGAGATCGACCATAAACTTTGGACATTATTGAAGTACAAACAAAACACAAAAAATGTGGGCGTGGCACCGCCCACTTTTCCAAAATTATATACATCTTGACTAAAGGACACACATATCCAAAAATCTTTAATTTAGACCCAATATGTTCAGAGTTATGAAGAATTTAAATTTTATATAGCCTGGGGGCGTGGCACTGGCTACTTTTCCAAAAATGGATATAGCCTGAATCGTACACAACAATTTTCTTAACCAATCTTGAAAGTTTAAAAGCGATCGACCATAAACTTTGGACATTATTGAAGTACAAACAAAACACAAAAAATGTGGGCGTGGCACCGCCCACTTTTCCAAAATTACATAAATCGTGACTAAAGGACACACATATCCAGAAATCATTAATTTAGACCAAATATGTTCTGAGCTATGAAGAACTTAATTTTTATATAGCCTGGGGGCGTGGCACCGCCTACTTTTCCAAAAATTGATATAGCCTGAATCGTACACAACAATTTTCTTAATCAATCTTGAAAGTTTAAAAGAGATCGACCATAAACTTTGGACATTATTGAAGTACAAACAAAACACAAAAAATGTGGGCGTGGCCCCGCCCACCTTTCCAAAATTACATAAATCTTGACCGAAGGACACACATATCCAGAAATCATTAATTTAGACCAAATATGTTCAGAGCTATGAAGAATTTAAATTTTATATAGCCTTGGGGCGTGGCACCGCCTACTTTTCCAAAAATTGATATAGCCTAAATTGTACACAACAATTTTCTTAACCAATCTTGAAAGTTTAAAAGAGATCGGCCATAAACTTTGGACATTATTGAAGTACAAACAAAACACAAAAAATGTGGGCGTGGCACCGCCCACTTTTCCAAAATTACATAAATCGTGACTAAAGGACACACATATCCAGAAATCATTAATTTAGACCAAATATGTTCAGAGCTATGAAGAATTAAATTTTTATATAGCCTGGGGGCGTGGCACTGCCTACTTTTCCAAAAATTGATATAGCCTAAATCGTACACAACAATCTTCTGAACCAATCTTGAAAGTTTAAAAGAGATCGACCATAAACTTTGGACTCTATTGAAGTACAAACAAAACACAAAAAATGTGGGCGTGGCACCGCCCACTTTTCCAAAATTACATAAATCTTGACCAAAGGACACACATATCCAAAAATCATTAATTTAGACCAAATATGTTCAGAGTTAAGAAGAATTGTAGTTTTATATAGCCTGGGGGCGTGGCACCGCCTACTTTTCCAAAAATTAATATATCCTATGCTTTAACCCGTGATCTCAAGAATATACTGTGAAAATTTCATAAAAATCGGTTGAGTACTTTGGACGCCCATAAAGGACACACAGATACACATTCATTTTTATTTATAAGATAGATATAGATATAGATATAGATATAGATATAGATAAGGCAAACAGTTCTATGAAAAAGCTTTTGTATGATAATTTTTTTCCTGAATTCAGATGAATCTAAAATTCACTCTAAGCGGACACAGTCATCAACACTTTTGATATGATAGCTATATTATATGAGCTTATTCTTGGGTCAGCCTTGGTCCATCTAATGGTCAATATCTTGGAAACGGGTTCGCAGATGAACCTGAAAACTGTTCCTTGTGAAAACTCTCATCAACACCTTTAATTTGATACGCATATTGTTAAAATACATTCGGGGTATCTGGTCCACATTTCGGTCAATATCTCAGGATTCCAGAGACTTTTTTAACTTTTTCTTTCTGAAGAACCTTCTAGGGGCATAAGCAAATAAAAAAAAAAAATTGTGAAATCGGTCCAGCCGTTCTCAATTGATGAGTTACTATACATTTTTCAATTTCACAGTGAACACAATACCGGTTTTAATTTTGCGTTTGAAAGAACGTGCGCATAAGAAAAAATGTCACATAAAATTAATGGCGATGTATGTGAAAAATGACTTCCATTATTTTCCTGCTTTCCGACTTATTTTTATATTATACCAGGGTCATCCCTGGTCCTCACTTTTGGATATCTCGTAAGCGGGGTAGCATAGGGTCCTGAAAATCACCTCTTTTTTAAACACTCATCAACACCTTTTATTCGACACCCATATCGTATAAACACCTTCTAAGGTCACCCCTAAATTTATAGATTGAAATACACTATGGCTGGGTATGAAAGATAGTTCTAGCAAATTTTGCTACGCAATAAGGTAAGATACATATGTATAAATGAAATACGCCCTAATTTTTGGCAGGACATCGTCTGCCGGGTCTGCTAGTTTGGGTCAATATCTCGGAAACGGGACCCCATATGGGACTCAAAACTCCATGTTAGAACACTAATCAATAGCTTTCATTTGATACCCATATCGTACAAACACTTTCTGGAGTCACCCCTGGCCCACATTTTGTGGAATATCTCCAAAACCTTCCGGTTTCTTATACTTTTTTTTGGCCACAAACCATGTCGGGCTCAATCAAAAACTACGTGCAAAATTTCGTTTAATTCGGTCCTGCCGTTCTGGAGTTATAGCGTCAGCAAGGAAAATAGGCTCCATTTTTATATATAGACTAACAGACCCGGCAGACGTTGTCCTGCCAAAAATTAGGGCGTATTTCATTTACACACATACATTTTTTACCATTTATTAAGATATCATTAATGAATGTTTTAAATTTTCGTCTTTCTTAGATGTTCACTAAAGCCTCTTATTAAATCGTCGAATATTCTTAATTTTTTTATTTCACGACATGCATTCAATTTTTTTAGGAGGTGACACCTAAATGAAAGAATTACCGTCAGTTAATATATTCAAACTTACCAAAACTGCGAACTGAATTGAAAAAAGAATAGCAAATCGACATAACCTAATTTAACTTTTGTAATTAGTTTATCCATTCAGGCGCGATGCGATGACCAAGGGAAATAGGGATTCATTTTTATAAATAGATAAGGCAAACAGCTCTATGAAAAAGCTTTTGTATGATAATTTTTTTCCTGAATTCAGATGAATCTAAAATTCACTCTAAGCGGACACAGTCATCAACACTTTTGATATGATAGCTATATTATATGAGCTTATTCTTGGGTCCGCCTTGGTCCACCTAATGGTCAATATCTTGGAAACGGGTTCGCTGATGAACCTGAAAACTGTTCCTTGAGAAAACCCTCATCAACACCTTTAATTTGATACGCATATTGTTAAAATACATTCGGGGTATCTGGTCCACATTTCGGTCAATATCTCAGGATTCCAGAAACTTTTTTAACTTTTTATTTCTGAAGAACCTTCTGGGGGCACAAACAAATACAAAAAAAAAAATTAGTGAAATCGGTCCAGCCGTTCTCAATTGATGAGTTACTATACATTTTTCAATTTCACAGTGAACACAATAACGGTTTTAATTTTGCGTTTGAAAGAACGTGCGCATAAGAAAAAATGTCACATAAAATTAATGGCGATGTATGTCAGAAATGACTTCCATTATTTTCCTGCTTTCCGACTTATTTTTATATTATACCAGGGTCACCGCTGGTCCTCATATCTCGTAAGCGGGGTAGCATAGGGTCCTGAAAATCACCTCTTTTTTAAACACTCATCAACACCTTTTATTCGACACCCATATCGTATAAACACCTTCTAAGGTCACCCCTGGTCCACATTTTGGTAGATATCTCGAAAAACGGGTCGCATAGGGTCTTGAAAATCACCTCTTTTTTAAATACTCATCAATACCTTTTATTTGATACCCATATTGTAGAAAACCCGTCTGGGGTCACACCTGGTCCATATTTTGGGAAATACCTCGAATACGGGGTCTTATATGGGACTAATAACTACACTATGTTCAAGCGCTCGTCAACACCTTTCATTTGATACCCATATCGTACAAACACTTTCTGGAGTCACCTCTGGTCCACATTTGGGTCAATATCTCGGAAACGGGACCCCATATGGGACTCAAAACCACTCCATGTTAGAACACTTATCAATACCTTTCAATTGATACTCATATCGTACAAACACTTTCTGGAGTCACCCCTGGTCCTCATTTGGGTCAATATCTCGGAAACGGGACCCCATATGGGACTCAAAACCACTCCATGTTAGAACACTCATCAATACCTTTCATTTGATACCCATATCGTCACCCCTGGTCCACATTTGGGTTAATATCTCGGAAACGGGACCCCATATGGGACTCAAAACCAATCCATGTTAGAACACTCATCAATAGCTTTCATTTGATACCCATATCGTACAAACACTTTCTGGAGTCACCCCTGGTCCACATTTTGTTGAATATCTCCAAAACCTT
Organism: Sphenella marginata; assembly: GCA_951509765.1. NCBI lineage: Eukaryota > Metazoa > Arthropoda > Insecta > Diptera > Tephritidae > Sphenella > Sphenella marginata. The sequence goes on along the minus strand of OX608078.1, from coordinate 66,050,482 downwards.
CCCGGTTTCTTATACTTTTTTTGGCCATAAACCATGTCGGGCTCAATCAAAAACTACGTGCAAAATTTCGTTTAATTCGGTTCTGCCGTTCTGGAGTTATAGCGTCAGCAAGGAAAATAGGCTCCATTTTTATATATAGATATACATAGATAAGGCAAACCGCTCTATGAAAAAGCTTTTGTATAATAATTTTTTTCTTGAATTCAGATGAATCTAAAATTCACTCTAAGCGGACACAGTCATCAACACTTTTGATATGATAGCTATATTATATGAGCTTATTCTTGGGTCGGCCTTGGTCCACCTAATGGTCAATTTCTTGGAAGCGGGTTCGCTGATGAACCTGAAAACTGTTCCTTGTGAAAACTCTCATCAACACCTTTAATTTGATACGCATATTGTTAAAATACATTCGGGGTCACCCCTGGTCCACATTTTGGTCAATATCTCAGGATTCCAGAAACTTTTTTAACTTTTTCTTTCTGAAGAACCTTCTCGGGGCACAAACAAATACAATAAAAAATAAATTAGTGAAATCGGTCCAGCCGTTCTCAATTGATGAGTTACTATACATTTTTTCCCTCCATTTTTATATATATAGATTATTGCCTACTGAAGAATTTACCAAATTCGAATATTTTGAAAATTATGAAAAAAGAGTATTGAAAACCGGTTTTCAAAAATTTTCTTTTGCGGTATTCGTTGGTAACGTTAGGGGGCCTTTCAAGAATTCAAAATCGCATTTTTACCGATAACTCAGTTATAGATAAATTTATCGAAATATATCGAAGTACAAATGAAACCTGGGGCCTTCCCCTTTCGTTTGATACCCATATTGTAGGGTAATATTAAGGTTTTTGGGCAATCGAATTTTGACCGATAACTTAGTTATCGATCAATTTATCGAAATATATCGAAGACAAAATGAAGCCTGGGGCCCTCCCCTTTCGTTTGATACCCATATTATAAGGTAATGGTTAGTTTTTTGGGCAATCACCGATAACTCAGTTATCGATAAATTTATCGAAATATATCGAAGTCCAAATGTAACCTGGAGCTATCCCCTTTCGTCTGATACCCATATTGTAGGGCAATTTTAAGGTATTTGTGCAATAACATTTTCACCGATAATTTAGTTATCGATAAATTTATCGAAATATATCGAAGCCCAAATGAAACCTGGGGCCCTCCCCTTTCGTTTGATACCCATATTATATGGTAATGTTAAGTTTTTTGGGCAATCACCGATAACTCAGTTATCGATAAATTTATCGAAATATATCGAAGTCCAAATGTAACCTGGAGCTACCCCTATCGTTTGATACCCATATTGTAGGGCAATTTTAAGGTTTTTGTGCAATAACATTTTCACCGATAACTCAGTTATCGATAAATTTATCGAAATATATCGAAGCCCAAATGAAACCTGGGGCCCTCCCCTTTCGTTTGATATCCATATCATAGGGTAATGGTTAGTGTTTTGGGCAATCACCGATAACTCAGTTATCGATAAATTTATCGAAATATATCGAAGTCCAAATGTAACCTGGAGCTATCCTCTTTCGTCTGATACCCATATTGTAGGGCGATTTTAAGGTTTTTGTGCAAGAACATTTTCACCGATAACTCAGTTAGCGATAAATTTATCGAATTATATCGAAGCCCAAATGAAACCTGGCGCCATCCCCTTTCGTAATATTAAGGTTTTTGGGCAATCGAATTTTGACCGATAACTTAGTTATCGATCAATTTATCGAAATATATCGAAGCCAAAATGAAACCTGGGGCCCTCCCCTTTCGTTTGATGTCCATATCATAGGGTAATGGTTAGTGTTTTGGGCAATCCCCGATAACTCAGTTATCGATAAATTTATCGAAATATATCGAAGTCCAAATGTAACCTGGAGCTATCCTCTTTCGTCTGATACCCATATTGTAGGGCGATTTTAAGGTTTTTGTGCAAGAACATTTTCACCGATAACTCAGTTAGCGATAAATTTATCGAATTATATCGAAGCCCAAATGAAACCTGGCGCCATCCCCTTTCGTTTGATACCCATATTGTAGGGTAATTAAGGTTTTTGGGCAATCGAATTTTGACCGATAACTTAGTTATCGATAAATTTATCGAAATATATCGAAGCCAAAATGAAACCTGGGGCCCTCCCCTTTCGTTTGATACCCATATTATAGGGTAATGTTAAGTTTTTTGGGCAATCACCGATAACTCAGTTATCGATAAATTTATCGAAATATATCGAAGTCCAAATGTAACCCAATGGTCAATATCTTGGAAACGGGTTCGCTGATGAACCTGAAAACTGTTCCTTGAGAAAACCCCCATCAACACCTTTAATTTGATACGCATATTGTTAAAATACATTCGGGGTATCTGGTCCACATTTCGGTCAATATCTCAGGATTCCAGAAACTTTTTTAACTTTTTATTTCTGAAGAACCTTCTGGGGGCACAAACAAATACAAAAAAAAAAATTAGTGAAATCGGTCCAGCCGTTCTCAATTGATGAGTTACTATACATTTTTCAATTTCACAGTGAACACAATAACGGTTTTAATTTTGCGTTTGAAAGAACGTGCGCATAAGAAAAAATGTCACATAAAATTAATGGCGATGTATGTCAGAAATGACTTCCATTATTTTCCTGCTTTCCGACTTATTTTTATATTATACCAGGGTCACCGCTGGTCCTCATATCTCGTAAGCGGGGTAGCATAGGGTCCTGAAAATCACCTCTTTTTTAAACACTCATCAACACCTTTTATTCGACACCCATATCGTATAAACACCTTCTAAGGTCACCCCTGGTCCACATTTTGGTAGATATCTCGAAAAACGGGTCGCATAGGGTCTTGAAAATCACCTCTTTTTTAAATACTCATCAATACCTTTTATTTGATACCCATATTGTAGAAAACCCGTCTGGGGTCACACCTGGTCCATATTTTGGGAAATACCTCGAATACGGGGTCTTATATGGGACTAATAACTACACTATGTTCAAGCGCTCGTCAACACCTTTCATTTGATACCCATATCGTACAAACACTTTCTGGAGTCACCTCTGGTCCACATTTGGGTCAATATCTCGGAAACGGGACCCCATATGGGACTCAAAACCACTCCATGTTAGAACACTTATCAATACCTTTCAATTGATACTCATATCGTACAAACACTTTCTGGAGTCACCCCTGGTCCTCATTTGGGTCAATATCTCGGAAACGGGACCCCATATGGGACTCAAAACCACTCCATGTTAGAACACTCATCAATACCTTTCATTTGATACCCATATCGTCACCCCTGGTCCACATTTGGGTTAATATCTCGGAAACGGGACCCCATATGGGACTCAAAACCAATCCATGTTAGAACACTCATCAATAGCTTTCATTTGATACCCATATCGTACAAACACTTTCTGGAGTCACCCCTGGTCCACATTTTGTTGAATATCTCCAAAACCTTCCCGGTTTCTTATACTTTTTTTGGCCATAAACCATGTCGGGCTCAATCAAAAACTACGTGCAAAATTTCGTTTAATTCGGTTCTGCCGTTCTGGAGTTATAGCGTCAGCAAGGAAAATAGGCTCCATTTTTATATATAGATATACATAGATAAGGCAAACCGCTCTATGAAAAAGCTTTTGTATAATAATTTTTTTCTTGAATTCAGATGAATCTAAAATTCACTCTAAGCGGACACAGTCATCAACACTTTTGATATGATAGCTATATTATATGAGCTTATTCTTGGGTCAGCCTTGGTCCACCTAATGGTCAATTTCTTGGAAGCGGGTTCGCTGATGAACCTGAAAACTGTTCCTTGTGAAAACTCTCATCAACACCTTTAATTTGATACGCATATTGTTAAAATACATTCGGGGTCACCCCTGGTCCACATTTTGGTCAATATCTCAGGATTCCAGAAACTTTTTTAACTTTTTCTTTCTGAAGAACCTTCTCGGGGCACAAACAAATACAATAAAAAATAAATTAGTGAAATCGGTCCAGCCGTTCTCAATTGATGAGTTACTATACATTTTTTCCCTCCATTTTTATATATATAGATTATTGCCTACTGAAGAATTTACCAAATTCGAATATTTTGAAAATTATGAAAAAAGAGTATTGAAAACCGGTTTTCAAAAATTTTCTTTTGCGGTATTCGTTGGTAACGTTAGGGGGCCTTTCAAGAATTCAAAATCGCATTTTTACCGATAACTCAGTTATAGATAAATTTATCGAAATATATCGAAGTACAAATGAAACCTGGGGCCTTCCCCTTTCGTTTGATACCCATATTGTAGGGTAATATTAAGGTTTTTGGGCAATCGAATTTTGACCGATAACTTAGTTATCGATCAATTTATCGAAATATATCGAAGACAAAATGAAGCCTGGGGCCCTCCCCTTTCGTTTGATACCCATATTATAAGGTAATGGTTAGTTTTTTGGGCAATCACCGATAACTCAGTTATCGATAAATTTATCGAAATATATCGAAGTCCAAATGTAACCTGGAGCTATCCCCTTTCGTCTGATACCCATATTGTAGGGCAATTTTAAGGTATTTGTGCAATAACATTTTCACCGATAATTTAGTTATCGATAAATTTATCGAAATATATCGAAGCCCAAATGAAACCTGGGGCCCTCCCCTTTCGTTTGATACCCATATTATATGGTAATGTTAAGTTTTTTGGGCAATCACCGATAACTCAGTTATCGATAAATTTATCGAAATATATCGAAGTCCAAATGTAACCTGGAGCTACCCCTATCGTTTGATACCCATATTGTAGGGCAATTTTAAGGTTTTTGTGCAATAACATTTTCACCGATAACTCAGTTATCGATAAATTTATCGAAATATATCGAAGCCCAAATGAAACCTGGGGCCCTCCCCTTTCGTTTGATATCCATATCATAGGGTAATGGTTAGTGTTTTGGGCAATCACCGATAACTCAGTTATCGATAAATTTATCGAAATATATCGAAGTCCAAATGTAACCTGGAGCTATCCTCTTTCGTCTGATACCCATATTGTAGGGCGATTTTAAGGTTTTTGTGCAAGAACATTTTCACCGATAACTCAGTTAGCGATAAATTTATCGAATTATATCGAAACCCAAATGAAACCTGGCGCCATCCCCTTTCGTAATATTAAGGTTTTTGGGCAATCGAATTTTGACCGATAACTTAGTTATCGATCAATTTATCGAAATATATCGAAGCCAAAATGAAACCTGGGGCCCTCCCCTTTCGTTTGATGTCCATATCATAGGGTAATGGTTAGTGTTTTGGGCAATCCCCGATAACTCAGTTATCGATAAATTTATCGAAATATATCGAAGTCCAAATGTAACCTGGAGCTATCCTCTTTCGTCTGATACCCATATTGTAGGGCGATTTTAAGGTTTTTGTGCAAGAACATTTTCACCGATAACTCAGTTAGCGATAAATTTATCGAATTATATCGAAGCCCAAATGAAACCTGGCGCCATCCCCTTTCGTTTGATACCCATATTGTAGGGTAATTAAGGTTTTTGGGCAATCGAATTTTGACCGATAACTTAGTTATCGATAAATTTATCGAAATATATCGAAGCCAAAATGAAACCTGGGGCCCTCCCCTTTCGTTTGATACCCATATTATAGGGTAATGTTAAGTTTTTTGGGCAATCACCGATAACTCAGTTATCGATAAATTTATCGAAATATATCGAAGTCCAAATGTAACCCAATGGTCAATATCTTGGAAACGGGTTCGCTGATGAACCTGAAAACTGTTCCTTGAGAAAACCCTCATCAACACCTTTAATTTGATACGCATATTGTTAAAATACATTCGGGGTATCTGGTCCACATTTCGGTCAATATCTCAGGATTCCAGAAACTTTTTTAACTTTTTATTTCTGAAGAACCTTCTGGGGGCACAAACAAATACAAAAAAAAAAATTAGTGAAATCGGTCCAGCCGTTCTCAATTGATGAGTTACTATACATTTTTCAATTTCACAGTGAACACAATAACGGTTTTAATTTTGCGTTTGAAAGAACGTGCGCATAAGAAAAAATGTCACATAAAATTAATGGCGATGTATGTCAGAAATGACTTCCATTATTTTCCTGCTTTCCGACTTATTTTTATATTATACCAGGGTCACCGCTGGTCCTCATATCTCGTAAGCGGGGTAGCATAGGGTCCTGAAAATCACCTCTTTTTTAAACACTCATCAACACCTTTTATTCGACACCCATATCGTATAAACACCTTCTAAGGTCACCCCTAGTCCACATTTTGGTAGATATCTCGAAAAACGGGTCGCATAGGGTCTTGAAAATCACCTCTTTTTTAAATACTCATCAATACCTTTTATTTGATACCCATATTGTAGAAAACCCGTCTGGGGTCACACCTGGTCCATATTTTGGGAAATACCTCGAATACGGGGTCTTATATGGGACTAATAACTACACTATGTTCAAGCGCTCGTCAACACCTTTCATTTGATACCCATATCGTACAAACACTTTCTGGAGTCACCTCTGGTCCACATTTGGGTCAATATCTCGGAAACGGGACCCCATATGGGACTCAAAACCACTCCATGTTAGAACACTTATCAATACCTTTCAATTGATACTCATATCGTACAAACACTTTCTGGAGTCACCCCTGGTCCACATTTGGGTCAATATCTCGGAAACGGGACCCCATATGGGACTCAAAACCACTCCATGTTAGAACACTCATCAATACCTTTCATTTGATACCCATATCGTCACCCCTGGTCCACATTTGGGTTAATATCTCGGAAACGGGACCCCATATGGGACTCAAAACCAATCCATGTTAGAACACTCATCAATAGCTTTCATTTGATACCCATATCGTACAAACACTTTCTGGAGTCACCCCTGGTCCACATTTTGTTGAATATCTCCAAAACCTTCCCGGTTTCTTATACTTTTTTTGGCCATAAACCATGTCGGGCTCAATCAAAAACTACGTGCAAAATTTCGTTTAATTCGGTTCTGCCGTTCTGGAGTTATAGCGTCAGCAAGGAAAATAGGCTCCATTTTTATATATAGATATACATAGATAAGGCAAACCGCTCTATGAAAAAGCTTTTGTATAATAATTTTTTTCTTGAATTCAGATGAATCTAAAATTCACTCTAAGCGGACACAGTCATCAACACTTTTGATATGATAGCTATATTATATGAGCTTATTCTTGGGTCAGCCTTGGTCCACCTAATGGTCAATTTCTTGGAAGCGGGTTCGCTGATGAACCTGAAAACTGTTCCTTGTGAAAACTCTCATCAACACCTTTAATTTGATACGCATATTGTTAAAATACATTCGGGGTCACCCCTGGTCTACATTTTGGTCAATATCTCAGGATTCCAGAAACTTTTTTAACTTTTTCTTTCTGAAGAACCTTCTCGGGGCACAAACAAATACAATAAAAAATAAATTAGTGAAATCGGTCCAGCCGTTCTCAATTGATGAGTTACTATACATTTTTTCCCTCCATTTTTATATATATAGATTATTGCCTACTGAAGAATTTACCAAATTCGAATATTTTGAAAATTATGAAAAAAGAGTATTGAAAACCGGTTTTCAAAAATTTTCTTTTGCGGTATTCGTTGGTAACGTTAGGGGGCCTTTCAAGAATTCAAAATCGCATTTTTACCGATAACTCAGTTATAGATAAATTTATCGAAATATATCGAAGTACAAATGAAACCTGGGGCCTTCCCCTTTCGTTTGATACCCATATTGTAGGGTAATATTAAGGTTTTTGGGCAATCGAATTTTGACCGATAACTTAGTTATCGATCAATTTATCGAAATATATCGAAGACAAAATGAAGCCTGGGGCCCTCCCCTTTCGTTTGATACCCATATTATAAGGTAATGGTTAGTTTTTTGGGCAATCACCGATAACTCAGTTATCGATAAATTTATCGAAATATATCGAAGTCCAAATGTAACCTGGAGCTATCCCCTTTCGTCTGATACCCATATTGTAGGGCAATTTTAAGGTATTTGTGCAATAACATTTTCACCGATAATTTAGTTATCGATAAATTTATCGAAATATATCGAAGCCCAAATGAAACCTGGGGCCCTCCCCTTTCGTTTGATACCCATATTATATGGTAATGTTAAGTTTTTTGGGCAATCACCGATAACTCAGTTATCGATAAATTTATCGAAATATATCGAAGTCCAAATGTAACCTGGAGCTACCCCTATCGTTTGATACCCATATTGTAGGGCAATTTTAAGGTTTTGTGCAATAACATTTTCACCGATAACTCAGTTATCGATAAATTTATCGAAATATATCGAAGCCCAAATGAAACCTGGGGCCATCCCCTTTCGTTTGATACCCATATTGTAGGGCAATTTTAAGGTTTTTGTGCAATAACATTTTCACCGATAACTCAGTTATCGATAAATTCATCGAAATATATCGAAGCCCAAATGAAACATGGGGCCATCCCCTTTCGTTTGATACCCATACTGTAGGGTAATATTAAGGTTTTTGGGCAATCGAATTTTGACCGATAACTTAGTTATCGATCAATTTATCGAAATATATCGAAGCCAAAATGAAACCTGGGGCCCTCCCCTTTCGTTTGATGTCCATATCATAGGGTAATGGTTAGTGTTTTGGGCAATCCCCGATAACTCAGTTATCGATAAATTTATCGAAATATATCGAAGTCCAAATGTAACCTGGAGCTATCCTCTTTCGTCTGATACCCATATTGTAGGGCGATTTTAAGGTTTTTGTGCAAGAACGTTTTCACCGATAACTCAGTTAGCGATAAATTTATCGAATTATATCGAAGCCCAAATGAAACCTGGCGCCATCCCCTTTCGTTTGATACCCATATTGTAGGGTAATTAAGGTTTTTGGGCAATCGAATTTTGACCGATAACTTAGTTATCGATAAATTTATCGAAATATATCGAAGCCAAAATGAAACCTGGGGCCCTCCCCTTTCGTTTGATACCCATATTATAGGGTAATGTTAAGTTTTTTGGGCAATCACCGATAACTCAGTTATCGATAAATTTATCGAAATATATCGAAGTCCAAATGTAACCTGGCGCCGTCCCCTTTCGTTTGATACCCATATTGTAGGGTAATATTAAGGTTTTTGGGCAATCGAATTTTGACCGATAACTTAGTTATCGATCAATTTATCGAAATATATCGAAGCCAAAATGAAACCTGGGGCCCTCCCCTTTCGTTTGATACCCATATTATAGGGTAATGGTTAGTTTTTTGGGCAATCACCGATAACTCAGTTATCGATAAATTTATCGAAATATATCGAAGTCCAAATGTAACCTGGAGCTATCCCCTTTCGTCTGATACCCATATTGTAGGGCAATTTTAAGGTTTTTGTGCAATAACATTTTCACCGATAACTCAGTTAGCGATATATTTATCGAATTATATCGAAGCCCAAATGAAACCTGGGGCCCTCCCCTTTCGTTTGATACCCATATTATAGGGTAATGGTTAGTTTTTTGGGCAATCACCGATAACTCAGTTATCGATAAATTTATCGAAATATATCGAAGTCCAAATGTAACCTGGAGCTATCCCCTTTCGTCTGATACCCATATTGTAGGGCAATTTTAAGGTTTTTGTGCAATAACATTTTCACCGATAACTCAGTTATCGATAAATTTATCGAAATATATCGAAGCCCAAATGAAACCTGGGGCCATCCCCTTTCGTTTGATACCCATATTGTAGGGCAATTTTAAGGTTTTTGTGCAATAACATTTTCACCGATAACTCAGTTATCGATAAATTCATCGAAATATATCGAAGCCCAAATGAAACATGGGGCCATCCCCTTTCGTTTGATACCCATACTGTAGGGTAATATTAAGGGTTTTGGGCAATCGAATTTTGACCGATAACTTAGTTATCGATCAATTTATCGAAATATATCGAAGCCAAAATGAAACCTGGGGCCCTCCCCTTTCGTTTGATACCCATATTGTATGATATTTCTATACCTATATGCGAAATATCATAAGTATAGGTTCAATATACTTAGAGTTATATGGAATAAAAAAAATTTCGAAAAGAAACGGTCCCTAGCAGGGTAAGAACGCCCAAAACTAAAAAAAAAAAATAGCCTATAGCTCCTTCCAGACTATAACCTGTAGGCGTGCCAAATTTCAGCAAAATCCGTCCAGCCATTCTCACGTTTTTAGGGAACAAAAGCAAACGTCTGGACATCCAAACATCCAAACATCCAAACATCGAAACATCGCTACATTCACGTTTATAATATTAGTAGGATTATACCAGGGTCACCGCTGGTCCTCATATCTCGTAAGCGGGGTAGCATAGGGTCCTGAAAATCACCTCTTTTTTAAACACTCATCAACACCTTTTATTCGACACCCATATCGTATAAACACCTTCTAAGGTCACCCCTGGTCCACATTTTGGTAGATATCTCGAAAAACGGGTCGCATAGGGTCTTGAAAATCACCTCTTTTTTAAATACTCATCAATACCTTTTATTTGATACCCATTACCCTGGGGTCACACCTGGCCCATATTTTGGGAAATACCTCGAATACGGCGTCTTATATGGGACTAATAACTACACCATGTTCAAGCGCTCGTCAACACCTTTCAGTTGATACCCATATCGTACAAACACTTTCTGGAGTCACCCCTGGTCCACATTTTGTGGAATATCTCTAAAAGCTTCCCGGTTTCTTATACTGTTTTTGGCCATAAACCATGTCGGGCTCAATCAAAAACTACGCGCAAAATTTCGTTTAATTCGGTCCTGCCGTTCTGGAGTTATAGCGTCAGCAAGGAAAATAGGCTCCATTTTTATATATAGACTAGCAGACCCGGCAGACGTTGTCCTGCCAAAAATTAGGGCGTATTTCATTTACACACATAAATTTTTTACCATTTATTAAGATATCATTAATGAATGTTTTAAATTTTCGTCTTTCTTAGATGTTCACTAAAGCATCTTATTAAATCGTCGAATATTCTTAATTTTTTTATTTCACGACATGCATTCAATTTTTTTAGGAGGTGACACCTAAATGAAAGAATTACCGTCAGTTAATATATTCAAACTTACCAAAACTGCGAACTGAATTGAAAAAAGAATAGCAAATCGACATAACCTAATTTAACTTTTGTAATTAGTTTATCCATTCAGGCGCGATGCGATGACCAAGGGAAATAGGGATTCATTTTTATAAATAGATAAGGCAAACAGCTCTATGAAAAAGCTTTTGTATGATAATTTTTTTCCTGAATTCAGATGAATCTAAAATTCACTCTAAGCGGACACAGTCATCAACACTTTTGATATGATAGCTATATTATATGAGCTTATTCTTGGGTCCGCCTTGGTCCACCTAATGGTCATTATCTTGGAAACGGGTTCGCTGATGAACCTGAAAACTGTTCCTTGAGAAAACCCTCATCAACACCTTTAATTTGATACGCATATTGTTAAAATACATTCGGGGTATCTGGTCCACATTTCGGTCAATATCTCAGGATTCCAGAAACTTTTTTAACTTTTTATTTCTGAAGAACCTTCTGGGGGCACAAACAAATACAAAAAAAAAAATTAGTGAAATCGGTCCAGCCGTTCTCAATTGATGAGTTACTATACATTTTTCAATTTCACAGTGAACACAATAACGGTTTTAATTTTGCGTTTGAAAGAACGTGCGCATAAGAAAAAATGTCACATAAAATTAATGGCGATGTATGTCAGAAATGACTTCCATTATTTTCCTGCTTTCCGACTTATTTTTATATTATACCAGGGTCACCGCTGGTCCTCATATCTCGTAAGCGGGGTAGCATAGGGTCCTGAAAATCACCTCTTTTTTAAACACTCATCAACACCTTTTATTCGACACCCATATCGTATAAACACCTTCTAAGGTCACCCCTGGTCCACATTTTGGTAGATATCTCGAAAAACGGGTCGCATAGGGTCTTGAAAATCACCTCTTTTTTAAATACTCATCAATACCTTTTATTTGATACCCATATTGTAGAAAACCCGTCTGGGGTCACACCTGGTCCATATTTTGGGAAATACCTCGAATACGGGGTCTTATATGGGACTAATAACTACACTATGTTCAAGCGCTCGTCAACACCTTTCATTTGATACCCATATCGTACAAACACTTTCTGGAGTCACCTCTGGTCCACATTTGGGTCAATATCTCGGAAACGGGACCCCATATGGGACTCAAAACCACTCCATGTTAGAACACTTATCAATACCTTTCAATTGATACTCATATCGTACAAACACTTTCTGGAGTCACCCCTGGTCCACATTTGGGTCAATATCTCGGAAACGGGACCCCATATGGGACTCAAAACCACTCCATGTTAGAACACTCATCAATACCTTTCATTTGATACCCATATCGTCACCCCTGGTCCACATTTGGGTTAATATCTCGGAAACGGGACCCCATATGGGACTCAAAACCAATCCATGTTAGAACACTCATCAATAGCTTTCATTTGATACCCATATCGTACAAACACTTTCTGGAGTCACCCCTGGTCCACATTTTGTGGAATATCTCCAAAACCTTCCCGGTTTCTTATACTTTTTTTGGCCATAAACCATGTCGGGCTCAATCAAAAACTACGTGCAAAATTTCGTTTAATTCGGTCCTGCCGTTCTGGAGTTATAGCGTCAGCAAGGAAAATAGGCTCCATTTTTATATATAGATATACATAGATAAGGCAAACCGCTCTATGAAAAAGCTTTTGTATAATAATTTTTTTCTTGAATTCAGATGAATCTAAAATTCACTCTAAGCGGACACAGTCATCAACACTTTTGATATGATAGCTATATTATATGAGCTTATTCTTGGGTCAGCCTTGGTCCACCTAATGGTCAATTTCTTGGAAGCGGGTTCGCTGATGAACCTGAAAACTGTTCCTTGTGAAAACTCTCATCAACACCTTTAATTTGATACGCATATTGTTAAAATACATTCGGGGTCACCCCTGGTCCACATTTTGGTCAATATCTCAGGATTCCAGAAACTTTTTTAACTTTTTCTTTCTGAAGAACCTTCTCGGGGCACAAACAAATACAATAAAAAATAAATTAGTGAAATCGGTCCAGCCGTTCTCAATTGATGAGTTACTATACATTTTTTCCCTCCATTTTTATATATATAGATTATTGCCTACTGAAGAATTTACCAAATTCGAATATTTTGAAAATTATGAAAAAAGAGTATTGAAAACCGGTTTTCAAAAATTTTCTTTTGCGGTATTCGTTGGTAACGTTAGGGGGCCTTTCAAGAATTCAAAATCGCATTTTTACCGATAACTCAGTTATAGATAAATTTATCGAAATATATCGAAGTACAAATGAAACCTGGGGCCTTCCCCTTTCGTTTGATACCCATATTGTAGGGTAATATTAAGGTTTTTGGGCAATCGAATTTTGACCGATAACTTAGTTATCGATCAATTTATCGAAATATATCGAAGACAAAATGAAGCCTGGGGCCCTCCCCTTTCGTTTGATACCCATATTATAAGGTAATGGTTAGTTTTTTGGGCAATCACCGATAACTCAGTTATCGATAAATTTATCGAAATATATCGAAGTCCAAATGTAACCTGGAGCTATCCCCTTTCGTCTGATACCCATATTGTAGGGCAATTTTAAGGTATTTGTGCAATAACATTTTAACCGATAACTCAGTTATCGATAAATTTATCGAAATATATCGAAGCCCAAATGAAACCTGGGGCCCTCCCCTTTCGTTTGATACCCATATTATATGGTAATGTTAAGTTTTTTGGGCAATCACCGATAACTCAGTTATCGATAAAGTTATCGAAATATATCGAAGTCCAAATGTAACCTGGAGCTACCCCTATCGTTTGATACCCATATCGTACAAACACTTTCTGGAGTCACCCCTGGTCCACATTTTGTGGAATATCTCCAAAACCTTCCCGGTTTCTTATACTTTTTTTGGCCATAAACCATGTCGGGCTCAATCAAAAACTACGTGCAAAATTTCGTTTAATTCGGTCCTGCCGTTCTGGAGTTATAGCGTCAGCAAGGAAAATAGGCTCCATTTTTATATATAGATATACATAGATAAGGCAAACCGCTCTATGAAAAAGCTTTTGTATAATAATTTTTTTCTTGAATTCAGATGAATCTAAAATTCACTCTAAGCGGACACAGTCATCAACACTTTTGATATGATAGCTATATTATATGAGCTTATTCTTGGGTCAGCCTTGGTCCACCTAATGGTCAATTTCTTGGAAGCGGGTTCGCTGATGAACCTGAAAACTGTTCCTTGTGAAAACTCTCATCAACACCTTTAATTTGATACGCATATTGTTAAAATACATTCGGGGTCACCCCTGGTCCACATTTTGGTCAATATCTCAGGATTCCAGAAACTTTTTTAACTTTTTCTTTCTGAAGAACCTTCTCGGGGCACAAACAAATACAATAAAAAATAAATTAGTGAAATCGGTCCAGCCGTTCTCAATTGATGAGTTACTATACATTTTTTCCCTCCATTTTTATATATATAGATTATTGCCTACTGAAGAATTTACCAAATTCGAATATTTTGAAAATTATGAAAAAAGAGTATTGAAAACCGGTTTTCAAAAATTTTCTTTTGCGGTATTCGTTGGTAACGTTAGGGGGCCTTTCAAGAATTCAAAATCGCATTTTTACCGATAACTCAGTTATAGATAAATTTATCGAAATATATCGAAGTACAAATGAAACCTGGGGCCTTCCCCTTTCGTTTGATACCCATATTGTAGGGTAATATTAAGGTTTTTGGGCAATCGAATTTTGACCGATAACTTAGTTATCGATCAATTTATCGAAATATATCGAAGACAAAATGAAGCCTGGGGCCCTCCCCTTTCGTTTGATACCCATATTATAAGGTAATGGTTAGTTTTTTGGGCAATCACCGATAACTCAGTTATCGATAAATTTATCGAAATATATCGAAGTCCAAATGTAACCTGGAGCTATCCCCTTTCGTCTGATACCCATATTGTAGGGCAATTTTAAGGTATTTGTGCAATAACATTTTAACCGATAACTCAGTTATCGATAAATTTATCGAAATATATCGAAGCCCAAATGAAACCTGGGGCCCTCCCCTTTCGTTTGATACCCATATTATATGGTAATGTTAAGTTTTTTGGGCAATCACCGATAACTCAGTTATCGATAAAGTTATCGAAATATATCGAAGTCCAAATGTAACCTGGAGCTACCCCTATCGTTTGATACCCATATTGTAGGGCAATTTTAAGGTTTTTGTGCAATAACATTTTCACCGATAACTCAGTTATCGATAAATTTATCGAAATATATCGAAGCCCAAATGAAACCTGGGGCCCTCCCCTTTCGTTTGATATCCATATCATAGGGTAATGGTTAGTGTTTTGGGCAATCACCGATAACTCAGTTATCGATAAATTTATCGAAATATATCGAAGTCCAAATGTAACCTGGAGCTATCCTCTTTCGTCTGATACCCATATTGTAGGGCGATTTTAAGGTTTTTGTGCAAGAACATTTTCACCGATAACTCAGTTAGCGATAAATTTATCGAATTATATCGAAGCCCAAATGAAACCTGGCGCCATCCCCTTTCGTAATATTAAGGTTTTTGGGCAATCGAATTTTGACCGATAACTTAGTTATCGATCAATTTATCGAAATATATCGAAGCCAAAATGAAACCTGGGGCCCTCCCCTTTCGTTTGATGTCCATATCATAGGGTAATGGTTAGTGTTTTGGGCAATCCCCGATAACTCAGTTATCGATAAATTTATCGAAATATATCGAAGTCCAAATGTAACCTGGAGCTATCCTCTTTCGTCTGATACCCATATTGTAGGGCGATTTTAAGGTTTTTGTGCAAGAACATTTTCACCGATAACTCAGTTAGCGATAAATTTATCGAATTATATCGAAGCCCAAATGAAACCTGGCGCCATCCCCTTTCGTTTGATACCCATATTGTAGGGTAATTAAGGTTTTTGGGCAATCGAATTTTGACCGATAACTTAGTTATCGATAAATTTATCGAAATATATCGAAGCCAAAATGAAACCTGGGGCCCTCCCCTTTCGTTTGATACCCATATTATAGGGTAATGTTAAGTTTTTTGGGCAATCACCGATAACTCAGTTATCGATAAATTTATCGAAATATATCGAAGTCCAAATGTAACCTGGCGCCGTAAGGTTTTTGGGCAATCGAATTTTGACCGATAACTTAGTTATCGATAAATTTATCGAAATATATCGAAGCCAAAATGAAACCTGGGGCCCTCCCCTTTCGTTTGATACCCATATTATAGGGTAATGTTAAGTTTTTTGGGCAATCACCGATAACTCAGTTATCGATAAATTTATCGAAATATATCGAAGTCCAAATGTAACCTGGCGCCGTCCCCTTTCGTTTGATACCCATATTGTAGGGTAATATTAAGGTTTTTGGGCAATCGAATTTTGACCGATAACTTAGTTATCGATCAATTTATCGAAATATATCGAAGCCAAAATGAAACCTGGGGCCCTCCCCTTTCGTTTGATACCCATATTATAGGGTAATGGTTAGTTTTTTGGGCAATCACCGATAACTCAGTTATCGATAAATTTATCGAAATATATCGAAGTCCAAATGTAACCTGGAGCTATCCCCTTTCGTCTGATACCCATATTGTAGGGCAATTTTAAGGTTTTTGTGCAATAACATTTTCACCGATAACTCAGTTAGCGATATATTTATCGAATTATATCGAAGCCCAAATGAAACCTGGGGCCCTCCCCTTTCGTTTGATACCCATATTATAGGGTAATGGTTAGTTTTTTGGGCAATCACCGATAACTCAGTTATCGATAAATTTATCGAAATATATCGAAGTCCAAATGTAACCTGGAGCTATCCCCTTTCGTCTGATACCCATATTGTAGGGCAATTTTAAGGTTTTTGTGCAATAACATTTTCACCGATAACTCAGTTATCGATAAATTTATCGAAATATATCGAAGCCCAAATGAAACCTGGGGCCATCCCCTTTCGTTTGATACCCATATTGTAGGGCAATTTTAAGGTTTTTGTGCAATAACATTTTCACCGATAACTCAGTTATCGATAAATTCATCGAAATATATCGAAGCCCAAATGAAACATGGGGCCATCCCCTTTCGTTTGATACCCATACTGTAGGGTAATATTAAGGTTTTTGGGCAATCGAATTTTGACCGATAACTTAGTTATCGATCAATTTATCGAAATATATCGAAGCCAAAATGAAACCTGGGGCCCTCCCCTTTCGTTTGATACCCATATTGTATGATATTTCTATACCTATATGCGAAATATCATAAGTATAGGTTCAATATACTTAGAGTTATATGGAATAAAAAAAATTTCGAAAAGAAACGGTCCCTAGCAGGGTAAGAACGCCCAAAACTAAAAAAAAAAAATAGCCTATAGCTCCTTCCAGACTATAACCTGTAGGCGTGCCAAATTTCAGCAAAATCCGTCCAGCCATTCTCACGTTTTTAGGGAACAAAAGCAAACGTCTGGACATCCAAACATCCAAACATCCAAACATCCAAACATCGCTACATTCACGTTTATAATATTAGTAGGATTATACCAGGGTCACCGCTGGTCCTCATATCTCGTAAGCGGGGTAGCATAGGGTCCTGAAAATCACCTCTTTTTTAAACACTCATCAACACCTTTTATTCGACACCCATATCGTATAAACACCTTCTAAGGTCACCCCTGGTCCACATTTTGGTAGATATCTCGAAAAACGGGTCGCATAGGGTCTTGGAAATCACCTCTTTTTTAAATACTCATCAATACCTTTTATTTGATACCCATATTGTAGAAAACCCGTCTGGGGTCACACCTGGTCCATATTTTGGGAAATACCTCGAATACGGGGTCTTATATGGGACTAATAACTACACTATGTTCAAGCGCTCGTCAACACCTTTCATTTGATACCCATATCGTACAAACACTTTCTGGAGTCACCTCTGGTCCACATTTGGGTCAATATCTCGGAAACGGGACCCCATATGGGACTCAAAACCACTCCATGTTAGAACACTTATCAATACCTTTCAATTGATACTCATATCGTACAAACACTTTCTGGAGTCACCCCTGGTCCACATTTGGGTCAATATCTCGGAAACGGGACCCCATATGGGACTCAAAACCACTCCATGTTAGAACACTCATCAATACCTTTCATTTGATACCCATATCGTCACCCCTGGTCCACATTTGGGTTAATATCTCGGAAACGGGACCCCATATGGGACTCAAAACCAATCCATGTTAGAACACTCATCAATAGCTTTCATTTGATACCCATATCGTACAAACACTTTCTGGAGTCACCCCTGGTCCACATTTTGTGGAATATCTCCAAAACCTTCCCGGTTTCTTATACTTTTTTTGGCCATAAACCATGTCGGGCTCAATCAAAAACTACGTGCAAAATTTCGTTTAATTCGGTCCTGCCGTTCTGGAGTTATAGCGTCAGCAAGGAAAATAGGCTCCATTTTTATATATAGATAAGGCAAACAGCTCTATGAAAAAGCTTTTGTATAATAATTGTTTTCTTGAATTCAGATGAATCTAAAATTCACTCTAAGCGGACACAGTCATCAACACTTTTGATATGATAGCTATATTATATGAGCTTATTCTTGGGTCAGCCTTGGTCCACCTAATGGTAAATTTCTTGGAAACGGGTTCGCAGATGAACCTGAAAACTGTTCCTTGTGAAAACTCTCATCAACACCTTTAATTTGATACGCATATTGTTAAAATACATTCGGGGTCACCCCTGGTCCACATTTTCTTTCTGAATAACCTTCTCGGGGCACAAACAAATACAATAAAAAAATTAGTGAAATCGGTCCAGCCGTTCTCAATTGATGAGTTACTATACATTTTTTCCCTCCATTTTCGGGGTAAAAAAAATGTCACATAAAATGACTTCCATTATTTTCCTGCTTTCCGACTTATTTTTATATTATACCAGGGTCATCCCTGGTCCTCATTTTTGGATATCTCGTAAGCGGTTTAGCATAGGGTCTTGAAAATCACCTCTTTTTTAAACACTCATCAACACCTTTTATTTGATACCCATATTGTAGAAAACCCGTCTGGGGTCACACTTGGTCCATATTTTGGGAAATACCTCGAATACGGGGTCTTATATGGGACTAATAACTACACTATGTTCAAGCGCTCGTCAACACCTTTCATTTGATACCCATATCGTACAAACACTTTCTGGAGTCACCTCTGGTCCACATTTGTGTCAATACATCGGAAACGGACCCCATATGGGACTCAAAACCACTCCATGTTAGAACACTCATCAATACCTCTCATTTGATACCCATATCGTACAAACACTTTCTGGAGTCACCCCTGGTCCACATTTGGGTCAATATCTCGGAATCGGGATCCCATATGGGACTCAAAACCACTCCATGTTAGAACACTCATCAATACCTCTCATTTGATACCCATATCGTACAAACACTTTCTGGAGTCACCCCTGGTCCACATTTGGGTCAATATCTCGGAATCGGGACCCCATATGGGACTCAAAACAACTCCATGTTAGAACACTCATCAATAGCTTTCATTTGATACCCATATCGTACAAACACTTTCTGGAGTCACCCCTGGTCCACATTTTGTGGAATATCTCCAAAACCTTCCCGGTTTCTGATACTTTTTTTGGCCATAAACCATGTCGGGCTCAATCAAAAACTACGTGCAAAATTTCGTTTAATTCGGTCCTGCCGTTCTGGAGTTATAGCGTCAGCAAGGAAAATAGGCTCCATTTTTATATATAGACTAGCAGACCCGGCAGACGTTGTCCTGCCAAAAATTGGGGCGTATTTCATTTATATATATGTATCTTACCTTGTTGCATAGCACAATTTCCTCGAAATATCTTTCATACCCAGCCATAGTGTATTTCAATCTATACATTTAGTTATTTGCACTTTGGTGAATGTGGTGAATTTCCCTACAGTTTTGATTTGATCTAAATTTTATACCATTTATTAAGATATCATTAATGAATGTTTTAAATTTTCGTCTTTCTTAGATGTTCACTAAAGCATCTTATTAAGTCGTCGAATATTCTTAATTTTTTTATTTCACGACATGCATTAAATTTTTTTAGGAGGTGACACCTAAATGAAAGAATTACCGTCAGTTAATATATTCAAACTTGGTCCACCTAATGGTAAATTTCTTGGAAACGGGTTCGCCGATGAACCTGAAAACTGTTTCTTGTGAAAACTCTCATCAACACCTTTAATTTGATACGCATATTGTTAAAATACATTCGGGGTCACCCCTGGTCCACATTTTGGTCAATATCTCAGGATTCCAGAAACTTTTTTAACTTTTTCTTTCTGAAGAACCTTCTCGGGGCGCTAACAAATACAATAAAAATTAGTGAAATCGGTCCAGCCGTTCTCAACTGATGAGTTACTATACATTTTTTCCCTCCATTTTTATATATATAGATAAGGCAAACAGCTCTATGAAAAAGCTTTTGTGTGATAATTTTTTTCCTGAATTCAGATGAATCTAAAATTCACTCTAAGCGGACACAGTCATCAACACTTTTGATATGATAGCTATATTATATGAGCTTATTCTTGGGTCCGCCTTGGTCAACATCTTGGAAACGGGTTCGCAGATGAACCTGAAAACTGTTCCTTGTGAAAACTCTCATCAACACCTTTAATTTGATTCGCATATTGTTAAAATACATTCGGGGTATCTGGTCCACATTTCGGTCAATATCTCAGGATTCCAGAAACTTTTTTAACTTTTTATTTCTGAAGAACCTTCTCGGGGCACAAACAAATACAAAAAAAAAATTAGTGAAATCGGTCCAGCCGTTCTCAATTGATGAGTTACTATACATTTTTCAATTTCACAGTGAACACAATACCGGTTTTAATTTTGCGTTTGAAAGAACGTGCGCATAAGAAAAAATGTCACATAAAATTAATGGCGATGTATGTGAAAAATGACTTCCATCATTTTCCTGCTTTCCGACTTATTTTTATATTATACCAGGGTCACCGCTGGTCCTCATATCTCGTAAGCGGGGTAGCATAGGGTCCTGAAAATCACCTATTTTTTAAACCCTCATTAACACCTTTTATTCGACACCCATATCGTATAAACACCTTCTAAGGTCACCCCTGGTCCACATTTTGGTAGATATCTCGGAAAACGGGTCGCATAGGGTCTTGAAAATCACCTCTTTTTTAAATACTCATCAATACCTTTTATTTGATACCCATATTGTAGAAAACCCGTGTGGGGTCACACCGGGTCCATATTTTGGGAAATACCTCGAATACGGGGTCTTATATGGGACTAATAACTACACTATGTTCAAGCGCTCGTCAACACCTTTCATTTGAGACCCATATCGCACAAACACTTTCTGGAGTCACCTCTGGCCCACATTTGGATCAATATCTCGGGAACGGGACCCCATATGGGACTCAAAACCACTCCATGTTAGAACACTCATCAATACCTTTCAATTGATACCCATATCGTACAAACACTTTCTGGAGTCACCCCTGGCCCACATTTGGGTCAATATCTCGGAAAGGGGACCCCATATGGGACTCAAAACCACTCCATGTTAGAACACTCATCAATATCTTTAATTTGATACCCATATCGTACAAACACTTTCTGTAGTCACCCCTGGTCCACATTTGGGTCAATATCTCGGAAACGGGACCCCATATGGGACTCAAAACCACTCCATGTTAGAACACTCATCAATAGCTTTCATTTGATACCCATATCGTACAAACACTTTCTGGAGTCACCCCTAGTCCACATTTTGTGGAATATCTCCAAAACCTTCCCGGTTTCTTATACTTTTTTTGGCCATAAACCATGTCGGGCTCAATCAAAAACTACGTGCAAAATTTCGTTTAATTCGGTCCTGCCGTTCTGGAGTTATAGCGTCAGCAAGGAAAATAGGCTCCATTTTTATATATAGACTAGCAGACCCGGCAGACGTTGTCCTGCCAAAAATTGGGGCGTATTTCATTTATATATATGTATCTTACCTTGTTGCGTAGCACAATTTGCTCGAAATATCTTTCATACCCAGCCATAGTGTATTTCAATCTATACATTTAGTTATTTGAACTTTGGTGAATGTGGTGAATTTCCCTACAGTTTTGATTTGATCTAAATTTTATACCATTTATTAAGATATCATTAATGAATGTTTTAAATTTTCGTCTTTCTTAGATGTTCACTAAAGCATCTGTTTAAATCGTCGAATATTCTTAATTTTTTTATTTCACGACATGCATTACATTTTTTTAGGAGGTGACACCTAAATGAAAGAATTACCGTCAGTTAATATATTCAAACTTGGTCCACCTAATGGTCAATTTCTTGGAAACGGGTTCGCCGATGAACCTGAAAACTGTTTCTTGTGAAAACTCTCATCAACACCTTTATTTTGATACGCATATTGTTAAAATACATTCGGGGTCACCCCTGGTCCACATTTTGGTCAATATCTCAGGATTCCAGAAACTTTTTTAACTTTTTCTTTCTGAAGAACCTTCTCGGGGCGCTAACAAATACAATAAAAATTAGTGAAATCGGTCCAGCCGTTCTCAACTGATGAGTTACTATACATTTTTTCCCTCCATTTTTATATATATAGATATGGCCAGGCGCGTAGCCAGAAAAAAATTTCGGGGGGGTTTTGGCCAAAGTGTCAGTATTTTTACATATTACTTATTTATACTTTTATTTATTTGAAATTTTTCTCTTTCTACACGGCTAAAAATTTTTGCCTAACTTTTAAAACATTCATTGGTTTACACAATTTTTAAAAATTTTTGGTAATAAATTACAAACCTTTCAATTACCTACAAATATTCTCAATTTTTTGCGGTTTAGATTTAAAACTTTACAAAATACAAAAAACAAAAATACAACAAAAGTCGTATACACATCGAATATGTGTACTTTTCTGATTAAATTCATGAGTGCGCCGTAACTCAGTAGGTAGAGCATTGCGCACTGATTTGGGGCACGTCGGTTTGAGTCCTAAGATTTAAAAAAAAATAAAAAATTGTTAACATTTTCGGTTTAAAATTTAAATAATTTTTATTACGCGCATTTCTATGACTCAGGCTGTGTGCCAATCGGTTGAAAATGGCAAAATTTTGACAGTCCGGGAGACAACTGTGAATGTGTACACATGTATGCATTCGGTATTGCCACTCATATTATTTCAAATGAAATTATATACCAATACGTTATTAAACGGTAAAATATAGTTTAAAGCCAAAAATATCAAATATAATGGCCGAAAAAATACGTCAATTTACATTTCATTCCCAGATTATTTGCTTTCGCATGTGCTTTTTTCAGATGTCAAAATTTACAACTGTCAAAATTTCCCCTTTCATTTGGCACAGCTAAATGGAAAATATTTGTACACCATAGAAAATTTGTTCACCTCATTTTTCCTCTGAGTAAAAAGTTACCGATTGGCACAGAGCCAAACGGTGTAAATTTAATTCTAAACCAAATTTGGTTTGGTCATAAAGAACGGTTCACTCAAAGTAGAGTGTTTCGGAAAATTTGGGTAGGCTTTGTTAGATAGTGTATGTACCATGACATAGTTTGAATTGGACATGATTTACTTGTCAGGTAATTATTTAATACACGATGGAGTTTGCTACTCGAAAAACGATTGTGCACAAGTTTTTAGAAAATACAACATGGTCGGGAAGAAAGATTGCTAAAGTACTAAAACTTCCTAAAAGCACCGTGTGTGATGTTATTAACGTTATAACCAGACTATAAGCTGTGAAAGAAAACGCAAACAAAGTGATAAAAAAAACATGTGACTTAAAATTAAAGAAGAAAGCCAGCTTTCTGACAAAACCGCTAAAAAACGCACTCGTTCACTTTACTGTAAAGTGTTAACAGGGTTCATAGTAATGGACGACGAAACCTATGTGAAACTTGATCTCGGACAGCTTCCAGGCCAAAAGTTTTATAACTCGAATAAGCGCGGTGGTGGTCAACCTAAGCTCTCCACAAAAATTTAGCTCTATCGAAATTTCGTAATACAAGATCTCTAAATTTAAACCACTATTACTTTTTGATATCACGAATGAAGCAAATTTGGCTCTAGCTAGGGAACTATAGGGTTTACAAAAATAACTATTTTCACTGTCGATGAGGAGCTTCGTGACGAACAAACGGTAAAAGGAAATTTTTCTATACATATAACCGTTTTCGAGAAAAATCCGGACAAGTCCATACGTGGCATTTATGTGCATATAATGTATAGAATTAGATTTGCAAAAGCGATATCTCAGAACTGGTGACTCCTAGATAAAAACTGTTCACACTGTTTTTGTAGAGAGTTTTCAGGTCTACAACTTTGAGTCAGGTACTTTTAAGATAAAACTTAACGTCTTCCAGAAAAATGCAAAAAATCTCAAAATTTGGTATTTTACATTTTTAAAATAGAGCTTGGGGAAAATTCTAAAAATCAATATATCATCTTATTTCAATGCATATTTGAGAATTCAAAAGAAAAAATGGAGGGACATTTACTTTTAATAAAACATGCTTAAAACCCACCGTGGTAAATAAAAATACTGCAACTCAAAGTTAAGAACTTTGTGGAAAATTCATGAAAATTCAAGAAAACTCGAAAAATTTTCATCAAAATTTCTAACTTTTAAGTAAAATTTTTTTTAATTTTTTTCGCGTATGCACTTTTGTAGCTCGTTCAATTGAAGTGAACAAAGATACCAATCTTAAGCTGCTAGAAGAATTACTAGATTTTTGGTAATTTTTTTCCTAGCCGATCAAGACCTTTTTTTCGATATAAAAATATTACGCTTATAAAAAATTGCCAAAAATCGAGTAATTCTTCTGGCGGCTTAAGATTGGTATCTTAAAGGGCCAAATGAGTGAACTGTTGCAGGAATTTAGTTGTGACCTCTCAGACTTGCTCTGATAATTGATTAGCGACTACCAATAACTTATCTCAGTGTGAATTATTATTTAATTTTATTATTATTGCTATTAATGCTAGTTTCTTAACAGGGGTTTTAAAGGTGAATATAGTAATTATTCTAGTACAGACGTATATTTTTTAATTTTCGGAAATTTCGGGGGGGGGGGGTTTGAACCCCCAAACCCCCCCCCCCCCTGAATACGCGCCTGGATAAGGCAAACAGCTCTATGAAAAAGCTTTTGTATGATAATTTTTTTCCTGAATTCAGATGAATCTAAAATTCACTCTAAGCGGACACACTCATCAACACTTTTGATATGATAGCTATATTATATGAGCTTATTCTTGGGTCCGCCTTGGTCAATATCTTGGAAACGGGTTCGCAGAAGAACCTGAAAACTGTTCCTTGTGAAAACTCTCATCAACACCTTTAATTTGATATGCATATTGCAGGGCCGTGCGCAGGAATTGGCCTTGGGGGGGGTTTTAATTTAGATTTGCATTCGCATACATTTTTCACTAAGTTAAGCATATTTGCTGAAACAGATACCTAGACCCATATATCACAAATTTAAATGTTCTTTAACTTTCCTGAAACTGCATACTCTGATGCCTAAAACTACTATTTTTTTGGTTGTACACATTTTTCTGTATTTGATAGAGAATTGGTGATATGATGGCATATCCCAGCTAACAAAAAGTGCAAAACAAGACTCCTTTCGGAGCCATAAAACGCTCATATCTCAGAACTTTACTCTCCAAAATGAGCTTCTTTCGGAGCCCAAATGGATCGAAAAATCACTATACGCGGGCACTCCAACGGAGTCATAAAAAAAAATCCGAAATGAGTCCGATTTCGATGAATTTGAAGCGTTTTATGACTCTTTTTAAATGAACTTCGGCGTTTATTTGGTGCTTTTCTGAACCTTTTTCGGAGCCTTTTATTCCTCCATTCTGAGGGTTTCTGGAGCCTTCTCAGACGCCTTTCGGAGCCCTTTAATTGGTGTTTTTCTTTCATTCATCCATTCAGAGGGTTTTTGGACACTTTTCGGAGCCTTTTATTGGTGTTTTTCTAAAGCTTATTTGGGGTCGTTTTTTATTTCTTTTGGGTCATAATTTCTTTGCGCAATTTTTCACTCCTAACTATTCTGCCGTCACCAAATCTGACTTTCAAAATTATCCCTATGAGCTACATGGGAACAATTTAATTAATTGTCCGACTATATGCGCCAATGATGTTCTTATTTATCTGAAAACCTTGGAGGAACCTTTTAAATGCGGACCTGATAAGATTCCTACATGCTTCTTGAAGAAGTGTGCTAACAATATTTACCAACCCCTTACCAATTTGTTCAATCTGTCACTAAAGTGTGGTGTTTTTCCAAAAGCATGGAAAGAGTCGTTTCTTCTACCGCTTCATAAAAGCGGAAGCAAGGCTTCTATAGAGAACTATCATGGCATAGCAAAGCTTTCTGCCATCCAAAGAGTGTGTGAAGCTATTGTTACCAATCAGCTTACGAATCCTATCTCTACCTTGATTTCCGACTGTCAACACGGGTTCTGTAAGGGAAAGTCCACCGTTACAAACTTACTTGAATTTACTTTGATTTCAGCAAAGCTTTCGATAAAGTGTGTCACTCGTTACTTATTCATAAACTGGATCAGTTGGGTTTCCAGCCGGGTCTCAATCGCTAGATCTCTTCTTGCCTTAGCGACAGAGCACAAAAAGTAGTGCTTAAAAATTGTGAATCCGAGGTTATTTATGTCTCCTCAGGAGTTCCTCAAGGAAGCCATCTGGGCCCGATTCTGTTCTTATTGTTTATAAATAATATTTCTACAGTAATAGAAAATGTTAATGTATGCCGACGATGTAAAGCTTTTCACGTCATTCGCTTCATTCGAAGATAGAAATAAGCCAATCAGATTTCAATACACTAGTTAATTGGTGCGATTTAAATTATATGCTGCTTAATCTAAAGAAAGGTAAATACATGCATTTTTCGAGAGGAATTTCTCAGCCAGCTTCCTATACAATTAACAATTATAGTCTTGAGAAAGTGTATTATTTTTTTGACCTTGGGGTTACTATGGATTACAAACTCAGTATCAACTACCACATTAAGGTAACAGTCAATAAAGCTAGAGGCGTTCTAGCATTTGTTAAACGATGGTCTAAAGAATTTAGCAACCCTTGTGTAACTAAAACTCTTTACTACATTAGTCAGACCGATACTTGAATACGGTTCTATAATTTGGAACCCACGTTATTAGGTCCACGTGGATCGCTTAGAATTTTTACTATTTCCCTTAAGAGATCTTCACTGGGATCCCTTGTATAATTTGCGAGTCGCTTAAAACTAATTAATCTTCCAACCTTTCTAGTCGGAGGGAAATGCTTGGAATTGTTTTCATGATTAAATTACTAAATGGTTGAATCACAAGCGAAGTGAACTTCAATGTACCTTCTCGTCCATCAAGACATTTTAAACCACTTATCTTGAAACAGTGCCGAACTAATTTTGAATTAAATCAGCCTTTTCGTTGTTTGTGTCAAGATTATAACCCTCATTCTGGTACGTTTGATATTTCAGACTCACTATGCAGAATAAAAATGTCAATTCTTTCTATCCTAAATACATAGCAACAATTTGCTTTCATATCCTTTGATTCTTATTTTTATTCTTAACAATAACTATCCGCTGTCAACTAATTGTTTATTAATTATGTAATCTATTTTTTATCTACCTTACTTAGCTGATGAGGTTTTCTCTGTAGCTGAGCAGTTTTAGATCTCGACGATTAACAAACCAAAGCCTTTCAAAGACTCGGCACGAAAGAACAATCCGCGCGTATTGCGGATGCGCCCCTCGCGTCGGTCGGGCGGGATATGGTGGATAATCCGTTGGGAATTATTATTATTATTATTATTATTATTATAAATAATAAAAAATAAGGTTTATGAAGTTTTATTGACACTATTCGGAAAATATGAAATATGCTATGTTTATTTTCCACAGACTATTGATAAACGTCCATGAAAAATGCGATCTTTATCTTCTGTTAGGTAAAATAAAAAAAACCTCAGAAAATGTTTGAAAACATTCAATTGAACGTTGTCGCTCATCTGCTCTCCAACGTTCATTTTCTCACAGTTCTCTTTACGCCTACAACAAAAAGGTTCAGAAAACACTCGAAATATTTCATATAATTGAGCCTTGCAGTTCATTCGCTCTGTTAATTGAAACTGTTCACTGTTTTCATCGGTAAAATTTAAGAACAAAAAATGCCCATACGCTACACAACTTTGTAATTTCGGAAAGCTCCAAGTGCAATTCAAAGTGCCGGACTTATGTATTGGCCAACCTTATTCTTTGCAACTTTCACCAATTTCTTCTTCCGTAAAATTATTTTAACTAATTTTGTCAAAAATTATTAGTCAAGATTCAATACAAAATTTATAAACTGTATTTTGAAAATATTTGTAAAATCATTGCAACTTAGATTTGGCCATGGGGGGGGTTTTAACCCCCAAAACCCCCCCCGTGCGCACGGGCCTGATACAGTTCAAGGTGTCTTCTAATTAACTTAAAGACATTAAACAGTAGAAGGTCCATCTTAGCGCTGACAATTATTTATGATATCATAAATGCGACAATTGATTCGCCATTTCTTTTGGAATGTGTACGTTTCAACATTCCAATTCGGACACTCCGAAATCATGATTTTTTCGCTCTAGATAGAGTCAGAACGACTTATGCATCTAACTCACCATTTGCTAGGGCTATGAGAGAATATAATTTACTACTCAGCTCTAATGATATTGATTTTTCATTAAATAAGTTAAAATTTAAACAGTTATTAAATGAATTAATTTAATTAGTAAACTCATTATAATTAAAACATTATTTGTAAATAGTCTGTAAGGAAATTTTAAATTGTCCTAGATTATCTTTGAAATAAATAAATAAATAAATATTTTATAAGCTGATTGCGAATTACAATAGCATGCAATGCAAATAAAATAAACGAATGAAATAACCGTAGCTTATGTATGTATGTCGCTTAAACATCCTCGCCCCCCTAGACGGCTCAGTCGTTTAGTGAAATTCATAAGTCGCCGGTTCGAAGGACCATGTCTAAGCTTTAGAGAAGGCGAGTTGTTTTTTAATTTCTTATTATTTTTTATTTTATTTTATTATTTGGCTCAGGTGCTATGTGACCGTTTTGCTCAAAAGGTATTTATTCATTTGGCTCAGGTTCTGACGACCATGTTTGCCTAAAATGTTCTTTGGAGAACGAGAGAGTATATATGTATTATTGGTGGCGAACACTGTTGGCTCTGAGGCATGGCGCGATTGGCTTCCTCATTTTCGGTATGAAAAACCACCTTTTGGCTCAGGCCTAGGCGACCGTCTTGCTCAAAAGGTATTTATTAAATCATTTGGCTCAGGTTCTGATGACCGTGTTGCGCAAATGTTAAATTCTTTCTGTTCTTAGAGAACGGGAGGTGCGGGACACCTGTGACACCCCAAATGTATTTGTTGGTGGCGAGCACTGTTGGCTCTGAGGCATGGCGCGATTGGCTTCCTCATTTTCGTTGTGAAAAACCACCCTTTGGCTTTGCAAAATAAAAACTATATCTTCGAAATATTTTATAAGCTGATTGCGAATTACAATAGCATGCAATGCAAATAAAATAAACGAATTAAATAACTGTAGCTTATGTATGTATGTCGCTTAAACAAAGTCTACGAGGGACGACCGATATATTTAGGCCGGTGGTGTTGCCATTTCTACACCACCCATGAGGTAGGCAATTGAAGCATCCTCGGGAATAACTTTCTAAGTGACAAAATTATAATTTTAAAAATTTTTTAATTTACTTCTTTCAACTGTTTCTTTAACTTTTACTTTTACATATTTCATATTATCAGTTTTACACCAACATAATGTATGTATGGCAATTTACATTACCCTACTATTTCTAGGTGTTTTTGCAGTTATGGCGTGCAAAAATTTTAGAAAATTTGTTCTGTACAATGCAGGAGAGCAGGAGAGTCAAAATAAATGGCATTTCGCAGAAGGCCAGACTAAGGCAACGAAAAAATGTACCGAAATAGTCGGTAACTCTTTAGCTTTGGGGTCGAAGGGTAGAAGTTATGAAAAATGTTGAGTGCTATAATAATATGCAGGCGGAACGTCAATACTATAAGCCAGTCAGAATTTATCAACAAAAAACCTTAAGTACATTTTTTACTTGGCCTTATGTTATTGATTTTGTTAGAAGAACTTCAGAAATTTTAAGTAGAGGACCAGCCCCATGCACCCAACAACGGTTTTTATAGTGCTTTTGATCCTATCAATCCATATTTATCAATAAATTCAATATTTCATTATCAACTCATGGCAGTGTTATATGATGCATTTAAACTTCATTTGTACATATATTTTTGTTTATTTATGCCTTCAGATACGTTAATTTGCCATACATATTTATGAAAAATAAGTTTCGAAAAATTTATTTACCCATTCAAAAGTCCAATTAAAAGAAAAACCTTTA
This sequence comes from Sphenella marginata, assembly GCA_951509765.1. NCBI lineage: Eukaryota > Metazoa > Arthropoda > Insecta > Diptera > Tephritidae > Sphenella > Sphenella marginata. Next base: position 66,019,688 of record OX608078.1, on the reverse strand, counting down.
AAATTCCCAAAATATATGATGAAATTACCCATACTCAGTTGTACTCCACTTTCACGGAGTGGCACCAATGTTATTAAAAATGTGCATTTTGACAGCGCTCTTTCGAAACGAAGAGTCTCAAATCTATTTATCTATGGTTAGTAAAAGGAATGAAGGCAAAAAATTTGAGCAAGTGTTTCACGCACCGAGTAGAAGAAACCAAATGGGCAGAAATTTTCGGCAGAGAAAATGACGATTTCTCAATTTTTCGGTAACGTTTATAATCGCATGGCTTCTCCTCATAAGTATGTACATTAGGGTGGAGTGAAATTTTTTTTTTTTGAAATCGCTTTTGGCAGACCCGTAGAAAGTTGCCTTTCTACCCCAGAAATATGTGTGCAAAATATTATTTTCCTCATCGTATGTTTTGAGGTGCCGCAACGCCATTAAGTTTAAAAAAAAAAACAGTCAGTAAAAATAATATGTACATAGGTACATACACTGGCTTTGATTTGCTTGCAGTTGTTGTTAGTGTGTACATTGATTTCAATGTGCTGATTTTATTCGATTTGATTTCAAAGCCTACTAGTAGTTTTCATGGCCTACTTATTTAATTCACCATGCTATTTAGCATATGTTCATTAGTTGCAGTGACGAACTTTCACTGTGAGTGATAGCTTGTGTTAATTTTTGTTGAATTTATATTGCTTATTACGATTTGGTTTAAACGAATTTGTGCAAAAATATTTGTAAGTAAACTATACTAATCGTTTCATATTATAAATTAAATTGAAGTTTACCAAATTCATATTGTAATAGTTTAAACGACGTTGTGGCAATTAAAATGTCTCAAGTAAAAACGCGACGAATGACAAGCTGTTCTATATTTGGTTTACCGGAAATGTTACCTATTTCACAACTACCCACTTATAATAACGTTATGAAATATTACCTCTACGTTAAGCATGAACTGAAGCCAGAGAAAACAACAAAAGAGCCGACTGTTCGTGACATATCCATAAAAGTTGCTTCTCAAGTTTTACAAATTTGGCACAAAGCATCGCTGAAAACTGTTAGTTTTAAAAGGGTTCTACAACTTATTCGCTCTTATCATGACAAATATAGGAACATACAAAAATCGCAAAAAGGGCGCCAAACAAACAAAACTTACCAAGAGAAGGTTGCAAGTTTTCAAAACGAGTCCCTCCGATTATTTGATATCAGCAGTTGCAAATGTAATGTTATAACTAACTGTAACTGTGAAAAAAACTCTCGCGTACCTAAGGAGGAAATTAGTTTTTTACTTGACCAAAGGACGACGAGAAAAATGATGATTGGCAGCGTTGATTTGGTTGCCTCTGTTAAAAATGCAAAAAGGCAGGTGAGAATAGAAAAAGCTTTGTCCCGTAGTCGACAGCAAGAAGACGCTGAAAAGCCATGCTGCTCTCGTTCTTTGTTTGAACTTGAGCTTGAAGAAAGCAGCGATTCTTCCCAGAGTCCTACATTTTCTTGCTCTAGTATAAATTATACGCCACATTATCAAAATGGAAACGCTCAGATACCTATAAAAAAACCACGTCTGGATTTACCGTCTCTGGCTCTTGCCTGTGATCGCACTGGAGTTTCCGATAGATCTGCAGCCATTATAGCTTCATCTGTTCTAACAGACTTCGGCATTATTTCAAAAAATGATGAAAGTTTTGTAATAGATCGTTCAAAGGTGCGCCGTGAGAGAGTTAAAGTAAGGTCAACATTACAAGATGATTGCGTGAAAATTAATGAAAAAATGCGTGGTCTTTACTTTGACGGTAAAAAGGACAAATCTTTGGTTCTTGTAAAGAAACAAGGTAAATATTATAGAGAGCAAAAAATTGAAGAGCACTACATAATTCTGTCGGAACCAGGAAGTGATTATTTTGGGCATATCACATGCCAGTCGGGAAACGCAACAGTCATACAAAATTCCATAATAACTCACTTGAAGAGTAAATCAGTTGATTTAAATGCTATAGCTGTTATTGGCTGTGATGGAACTGTAGTAAATACCGGTTCCAAAGGTGGTGTTATTCGTCTAATGGAAGAAGAGCTGCAGAAACCGTTACATTGGTTTGTCTGCCAGTTGCATTCAAATGAACTTCCACTGAGACATTTGTTGTTACATTTGGATGGAGAAACTGCAGGACCCCGGTGTTTTTCGGGACCAATTGGAATCCAGTTAAAATCTTGTGAAAAAATTAAAATCGGAAAATTTCCTCCTATTCCTACAACATTACCCAATGTTGCCAAAAATGACTTAAGTACCGACCAAAAATATCTAATTGATATAATGACCGCTATCAGCACGGGTGACTTTTCATCAGATCTAGCGAACATGAAACCTGGAACTCTCAACCATTCTAGATGGTTAACCACAGCAATTAGAATTCTAAGGTTGTATGCTACCAAAAGTGATCCTGAAGAAAACTTACAAATACTGACTACTTTCGTTATGAAAGTTTATGGCCAAATGTGGTTTACCATCAAGTTTAATCCATCCAGTACAAACGGAGCCAAGCATTTGTGGAAAACAATGAGCCTGTGCCATTACTTAAATCACAACTTAAAGAACGTTGTTTATCCTGTGCTTCAGCGTAATGGCTATTTCGCTCATCCAGAAAATCTCCTTATCGCCATGCTTGCAGATGAGAGAAAAGCTGTACGTAACTTAGCATATGAACGTATTTTAAAAGCGAGGTCAGAAAAAATGTCAGGGTTACGCAAGTTCACAGTTCCTATACTAAAGTTTGAGACTCCTGATTATACTGAAATAATTAATTGGCAAAGCTGTCAAATAACTGAACCACCTTTGACTTTAAATGTTTCAATTGAAACTCTTAAACAAATTGTTGAAGGTGAGCTCACCTTAAAAGAGCATATAGGTGAGTTTCCTTGTCATACCCAAGCCGTAGAACGCTGCGTTCAGCTGGTGACAGAAGCGTCCACTAAAGTTTGTGGAGAAAATGCACGTGATGGTTTTATAAGAGCACGATTATTATCACGACAAAAGATGCCAGCCTTCGATACAAAAAAACAATTCAAAGCTTAGTTTAAGTTGTATGCTCTTGTAAGGCTTTTCATAATTTACATAATTAGTAATATACTATTTTAAATAATAACAGTTTAAAACATTTAAGTTCGTTTTTAATTATTATTCATAATTTTACTGTAGTAATGTACATATACTAAAACAAGTTACAAATACTATCACTATGCATAATGTGCATTTTTCAAACAAAAAAAAAACAATTTAATACTAAATAATCTACTTATTTCTAATTTTCCTCATTCCTTTATAAAATAATTTTTGTAATTTTTCTTAATAAAAAATACTAAAACAAAACCTATCACAAAGTAGTTTGTTTTATAATAGATTTGAAAGTCATAAAAATACTTTCATTAAAAAATAAATCAAAGCTTCTAAAAAAAATTTTTTTTCTAATTTTCAATTGGGTTGCGGCACCTCAAAACATCAAGCCAAGTAAACAATTTTTTGAATACTGAATTCTCTCGTTGACCGACAACTTTTTATCCCTATTCCATTCAAAAAAAACGAAAAAATTTTTTTTTCATACAACATCACTCCACCCTAATGTACATATGTATATGTATGTATGTAAAATGAATGAGTTTTAAAATCTTTGAGCTTACAGGATTGTCCATATGCGTGAGAGTGTTAGTAAAAGGAATGAGGGCAAAAAATTTGAAAATTTGAGCAAGGTGGTGATGCCACTCAAAGTTTTCACACATTAGGGTGGTGCAGTAAAGTAGTACAAGAGAGTTAGGGTATTAATATATACTAGTATATCCCGTGGTCGAAATTCGACCACCTTAAATTAGTTTAACTTATTAAATCCTTTGTTCGCATTTTTCTCCAGTACCTAATGCCTAGATGCATAAATATTGGAGACATTTTTATTGCTGAAAATAATTATTTATAGTTGATTTATTGAGAGTCGCTTTCATAAAAGCTGGTTTACTCTAAAGACGGGTAATTTGACAACTAACCAAAAAAAATCCGTCCATTAAAGACCAGTAATCATTAATATGAGATGGCAAAAACGATACTTAGTAATGTTTGAAAGTCCACCATCAGACCCACCACTCCTTTCATATTCCGTCAATATTTCAATAAACAAAATTAGATTTCATGGACATACACCAAAAACATAGTTAGACTTGTAATATATACTAGTATATCCCGTGGTCGAAATTCGACCACCTTAAATTAGTTTAACTTATTAAATCCTCTGTTCGCATTTTTCTCCAGTACCTAATGCCTAGAGGCATAAATATTGAAGACATTTTTATTGCTGAAAATAATTATTTATAGTTGAGTTATTGAGAGTCGCTTTCATAAAATCTGGTTTACTCTAAAGACGGGTAATTTGACAACTAACCAAAAAAAAACCGTCCATTAAAGACCAGTAATCATTAATAGGAGATGGCAAAAACGGTACTTAGTAATGTTTGAAAGTCCACCATCAGACCCACCACTCCTTTCATATTCCGTCAATATTTCAATAAACAAAATTAAATTTCATGGACATATACCAACAACATAGTTGGACTTATAATATATATAATGGTCACATAGAATGATGCCATATCGAACAAAATTGACCATATGGATTGAAACGAATGAAAGTTCATTTTGAGATTCCGTTAACTTCTTAATATTAGCCGGTTTCCAAATTGTGTTTTTTTTTTTTTGGTGATACAGACTGTTTTCTCAATTTTTCCTTTAGTTGTGGATTTTTTGAAGTCCGTTTAGCGGGAGAATGTTACAACTTACACATATGATGGTTTTCTGGTTTCTTTCGTCAAATTCAACTCGGAAATATTGAAAACACATATCTTAACTGGCCCAATTAGACTAAATATGTAAGGATTCCGGTAATATGTCGACTTTTTTACAAATTAAAATTTTTAGGAAGAAAATAGTTGATGTCTTTAGGAAAATTAACGCGATTTCACACTATTACATGAATATAAAATTGAAGAAGCTACAAACTGTGTTTTTACTTTTTGTATATTAAATATGATATATATCTTAAAAAATATATATTCATATATTGAAATAATATTTTAGCTTTTTTTCAAAAAAATTGGTTTTTTCACTCGAAGACAGATGTCATAAACAGAAAAATATTGAAATATTGGGTTATATGTCGACTCTTTTACAAATAAAAATTTTTAGGAAGAAAATAGTTGATGTCTGTAGGAAAATTAGCGCGATTTCTAATTATTTCGTAAGTGTAAAATTGAAGACGCTACAAACTGTGTTTTTACTTTTTCCATATTAAATATGATATATTTCTTAAAAAATATATATTGATAAATTGAAATAATATTTTAGCTTTTTTTCAAAAAAATTGGTTTTTTCACTCGAAGACAGATGTCATAAACGGAAAACTATTGAAATATTGGGTTATATGTCGACTCTTTTACAAATAAAAATTTTTAGGAAGAAAATAGTTGATGTCTTTAAGAAAATTAACGCGAGTTCTAATTATTTCGTAAGTGTAAAATTGAAGAAGCTACAAACTGTGTTTTTACTTTTTCCATATGAAATATGATATATTTCTTAAAAAATATAAATTGGTAAATATTGATAAATTGGAATAATTTTTTATATTTTTTCAAAAAATTTGGGTTTTTCACTCCAATATAGATGTCATAAACATAATAAACAGAAAAATATTGGATTACAAATATAATAAATTAAAAAAAAAATATAATAAAAAGTTTTCGTATATTTTAAGGCAAATTCAATTTAGAAAAAAAAAAAACTTAACCTGCCCTGAACACGTCCTTGAACCTACGAGCGCACGCATCATAGCCGGCACGCTCACCACCTGCGCCACTGCTGTATGTACAACAAAAAAGTCAGATACTGTAGTTAACAGCTTTGGGTTTTGGTGAAAACTTTGATGAATTATTACAAATTAATGAAGCATTTTTTGTTAAATATAATATGCCTATGCAAAGCTCCTGGCCCATGAAAACATATCAAAATACATAATGTTTAGAGTTATGCATTGTTTTATGAGATACACTCTGGCAATTGATTGTATGGAAAAAATGTTAGCCTATTAATATATAGATAATGGTCACATAGAATGATGCCATATCGAACAAAATTGGCCATATGGATTGAAACGAATGAAAGTTCATTTTGAGATTCCGTTAACTTCTTAATATTAGCCGGTTTCCAAATTGTGTTTTTTTTTTTTGGTGATACAGACTGTTTTCTCAATTTTTCCTTTAGTTGTGGATTTTTTGAAGTCCGTTTAGCGGGAGAATGTTACAACTTACACATATGATGGTTTTCTGATTTCTTTCGTCAAATTCAACTCGGAAATATTGAAAACACATATCTTAACTGGCCCAATTAGCCTAAATATGTAAGGATTTCGGTTATATGTCGACTCTTCTACAAATTAAAATTTTTAGGAAGAAAATAGTTGATGTCCTTAGGAAAATTAACGCGATTTCACACTATTACATGAATATAAAATTGAAGAAGCTACAAACTGTGTTTTTACTTTTTGTATATTAAATATGATATATTTCTTAAAAAATATATATTGATAAATTGAAATAATATTTTAGCTTTTTTTCAAAAAAATTGGTTTTTTCACTCGAAGACAGATGTCATAAACAGAAAACTATTGAAATATTGGGTTATATGTCGACTCTTTTACAAATAAAAATTTTTAGGAAGAAAATAGTTGATGTCTGTAGGAAAATTAACGCGATTTCTAATTATTTCGTAAGTGTAAAATTGAAGACGCTACAAACTGTGTTTTTACTCTTTCCATATTAAATATGATATATTTCTTAAAAAATATATATTGATAAATTGAAATAATATTTTAGCTTTTTTTCAAAAAAATTGGTTTTTTCACTCGAAGACAGATGTCATAAACAGAAAACTATTGAAATATTCTGTTATATGTCGACTCTTTTACAAATAAAAATTTTTAGGAAGAAAATAGTTGATGTCTTTAGGAAAATTAACGCGATTTCTAATTATTTCGTAAGTGTAAAATTGAAGAAGCTACAAACTGTGTTTTTACTTTTTCCATATGAAATATGATATATTTCTTAAAAAATATAAATTGGTAAATATTGATAAATTGGAATAATTTTTTATATTTTTTCAAAAAATTTGGGTTTTTCACTCCAAGATAGATGTCATAAACATAATAAACAGAAAAATATTGGATTACAAATATAATAAATTAAAAAAAAAAAATATAATAAAAAGTTTTCGTATATTTTAAGGCAAATTCAATTTAGAAAAAAAAAAAAAACTTAACCTGCCCTGAACCTACGAACGCACGCATCATAGCCGGCACGCTCACCACCTGCGCCACTGCTGTATGTACAACAAAAAAGTCAGATACTGTAGTTAACAGCTTTGGGTTTTGGTGAAAACTTTGATGAATTATTACAAATTAATGAAGCAATTTTTGTTAATAATAATATGCCTTTGCAAAGCTCCTGGCCCATGAAAACATATCAAAATACATAATATTTAGAGTTATGCATTGTTTTATGAGATACACTCTGGCAATTGATTGTATGGAAAAAATGTTAGCCTATTAATATATAGACACTGCTGAAATTTTTCATAAGGTAATGAAAACATGCACGAACTGAATTGATTAGAGTAAGGCTACAGATTATTTTCAACAACATTTGAAAGCTAATAACTTCTGCTGTACATTTCTTTGCATGGATTTTGATATTTTACTTTTTTCTCTTCTATTTATGAAAATTCCTCTTCTGGTGTTGCCATCAAAATATTTTATTCGATATAACTAACTTCATTCTTAGTATGAAAAATACATTTTCTGCTTAGAAAATATACTTTTCCAATATTTTATTGTAGTAGACTACTACTTTTTTAGTCTCTTTTAAATGGAATAAATTGGTCACATTTGTTCGAGCATGTCCTATGAAGACACTAATTGTACAATTTTTATACCAAAATGGGTATAAATGTATACTACTTGCAGGACACCTAACTTCGATTCTCGGGATTCTCGGTGAAGACAAAAATGGAAATTGTTTTTTTTTTTTAATTCTTTTAAAGCAAGGAAAATTATTTAAAATGACGCCAGCAACTACTTATACTTTCCAGCGTCTATTTACAGCTTTGCTCTAAATAAGACAATTGGTAATATTTTTCTGGCCAATCTTCAATAAATTAAAAAAATAAAAAATTATGATAAAAGGTTTTCATATGTTATATGTTTCAAGGCAAATTTAAATTATAAACAAAAAAACTTAACCTGCCCCGAACCCGTGCTTGAACCTGTAAACGCACGCATCAGAGTCGGCACCCTTACCACCTGCGCCACTACTGTATCATGTATATCATTTCTGTTGTGAATCAGAGACTTTATCTACTGGGTTGTAGATATCGCTGAGGGTAGTGGTGAAATTCTTTGCGCAAGGCGCGCACGGGTCCATCTAGCGTACAATGAAACAGTCAGATACTGTAGCGTTGGCTTTTGTTAAAAGCTTTTATATATGTTGTGCTGTTGGAGATTACAAAATAGCTGGAGAGTTCTGGAAAGTTTGTAGGCTTCTTTTTTGTTTAATAACAAATAAACAAAGCATAATTTTCAAAATTTTTTTTCGCGAGACAGTAGAAATAGTCCATACCAAGATGGCAATAAACCTTTTATAGGGATCTATCTATAAATACTATTTGAAGTTGGGTTGCGAAAATTGCTATGGGGAGAGTGTTAGCCTATTAATATATAGATTTAAGGCACCGTAACTTCTTTCGTTATACAGTAGAATCGCGCAAAAGTTAACTCGCGAGAAAGTTAAACCTTCGGCTAAGTTGACCGATTTTGAGCGTCCACGTACCGCTCTAAAAAGTTAACTTTTCGTTAACTTTTTCGAGCTTATCTATTTTTTCAAACCCAACCGTTTGTTTGGCAAGAAAAACAAGCTCGGGTATTCCCCTTATTGCTATGTATTCCCCGAATTTCTATGTAAAAAATTATTGTCGGTGTCGGTTGGTACATACGTAGTTTGTCATGAACGTTTGAGCTTCTGAGTTGTTTATAGTTAGTGTGTTAAAAAATGTCAACTAAGCAGAAAAAATCATTGCAAATCAGATTAAATTTGCATCAAAAAGCTGAGATTTTAAGAAAAATCGATGAAGGTATTCGTGGAAATCGATTGGCAAATCGATGCAAATCAGATATCAGATCTTATTAACATGCGCACGAAAATTGTCAGGATCTATTACACAAAAGAAAAGAAACAAACAAGTCTCGACCGCTTCTTTAAACCAGCCCTTACAAATTAATATGTACATATGTATGTATGTAAAATGTGAAAAAGTACAAACTAAATCTAAGTTTCTGTTTTGTTACGAGTAAAAGTGAGTCTTGCAAATAAATTGAACGTATTATATTCCCAAAATTATGTTTATTTCCGTGTTTTTTTCAAATTCGAGAACCCTTTGGAAAAGTTAATATTTCGGAAAAGTGAAACACCCTTGGAACGGTTTGGTTAACTTTTTCGCGATTCTACTGTAATCGTATCCAAACAGTTCAAAGACAACATTATCATGAATTTCAAAGCACTTTCTTTAGGTGAGACAAACGTTACTTTAAGGGCCTAAACCCAGTTATCTGCCGTAACCATTTGAAAACGACTTCCGAGTGCAAAAGGACTTTGAGAAGAATTATGCGCGCTGTCGAAATAAAAATTTTGGCATATCATATTTAAAAATCGAATGCAAAATAAAAAAATAAAAGGACTGTTTTTATAAAGATAAAAAAAAAAATTTTTCCCGAAATCCTCACAACATAACCTCCAAGCTTAGTGGCGGACTTTCGTTACTTTTTTTTTTGTATGAGGCCCGTTCCGTTCTAATATACATTTGTGGGTTTCCATTAAACAAAACGAGTCGTTGACTACGCATAACTTGTCGTTACAACAAAAGCACGCCAATGCCGAATACTGACAATGATAACTTTGCTGAGTTGAAAATACTTAACTCTCAACTTGGCTCTGCTGTGACTACTTTGCATAAAGATAACGAGTGCTTACATCAAAAAACAGATTCTCTTCGTCTTCAACTTTTTGTTCTTTGCTCACTCGTTTTAAAAACTTCTTTACTGTATACAACAACAACATTGCTACATCGCAGCCAGCTTCTACATGCACCCCAACAGGTACTACGGGCTTGTCGACGTCGTTGCTAATGCTGCTGAAACAACAGCTGATGTTACTGCTATTCCAGGCGCCGCTACTTTGCAATCTTCTTCGTCCATTTCGGGTATTTATATCAAGCCTCCTGCAGCTGAAATTGAATTTAATAAACATATATAACGATGCATGTTAATTATTGAAAGCAAACACTCAAATTTAATTAGGTAGGTATGGTCATTTATGTACCTAATACTAGATTTAGGTATCTTCTAATGATAATAGTTAAAATATTAAACACCCAACTTGTTTAATTTAGTATGGTTTTGGAGTAGGGTTAGAACTATCTTGCGTTCGGCATGTGTTTCTCGCTTACATGTCATAAAGGGCATCTATCTTCCACTGTAGGCATCTATCCTTCTCAGTATTTTCATGGTGGGGCATCTATCCCCAAAAAAAGTTATAATGATAATTCAAGGTAAAAGATTGAATTACGTATCTTGATAAAAATTATCAATATTAATTTACTATTTTTAAAATTAGGCAACTTTTTCAAAAAGTGGGGCATCTATCCCGGTTTTACCCTATCAAAACTCCTTCTGTGTGCCTACTGTGTGAGTTACATACTCTCTGTATCTGTAATTCTGCTTTGCTTTCTCTTATGTTCAGTCCTCAGTAGAAATTTTCAACGTAGTTATTTGGTCATGAACAAAAGAAACTACAAAAGCGGATTACTGATATTTTTTCGACGTAAACTAAATTTTTTCCAAAAATTAAACAGAAAACATATGAGTTTTCGTATAACTTAAATTTTGAATGTAACTAATTTTTTATTTTTGTCATGTGAAAAAATTAATAAACGTTTAATTTGCGGTTTTCAATAAAAATAAATGTGCCTAAAACTAATTAAATAGAATATTTTTCAATTTAGTTAACTTTCGTAAATATGAACAATCTTGTAAAACTGAGCAGGCCTGGTTTTAATTAGTTCATATTATCGCGAGTGCACTGTATATACAGTTCAATTCATTAGCCATTCGTTGATAGACCCTTGTGTTATTTTTTGACTTCGTATGTTTCTTATATGCTGGGCAATCTGTACTAAAAGCATAATGGTTTAAACATTTATCGTTTTGCTTCGTTATACACTCTATCAGACGCTCATTACTGATTTTATGGGTTATGCCTACAGTTTTAACTATCCTTTTTATATCACTTTTATTCTTAGCTTTTTCTGTCACTTTTACTGCAATATTGAGCTCCACAAGCTTGTTAAACTCCGTTGTAATGCTAGCTTTTAACTGACTTAATTTATTGTTACATATTTGTTCAACAATTTCTTTGACAACAGGCAATTTTAATTTGTATTAGTAGTGTCCGACAAATTGCATTGGTTACAAAACCATTTCAAATTCAAATTTTCGCTGATCATTTTAACCTCGTTTCTTTTAATATAGCTACATGTTAAACAAAAGCTATAGCCACACCCACCAGAGAATGCTATCATTTCATCTACTTGGACCAATTTAGCCCTACATTCTTTACATTCATTATCTCTGATCTCTTTATTTTATACCTAATCTTGTTTATTTCTCACTTTATTCTTCTGTCGCTCACCAATGCAAAGCAGTGGCGAAGGAAAACGGCGCAAATATTAACTGCACGGGAAAACAAACAAAACCAAGACGATGATCAGGTGTATAAATGCTGTAGCGCAACAACAAAGCAGTCACACAAGTTTTGCGATGTTTTCTTTTGAGTGTGCAGCAGGGTTGGGAAATGACATTTCATGAATCGTACTAAAAAATCGTTATTATACCTAGTAGTGCTTCGCACACAAGGTATATTAACTTCATTCGCCTAACGGTAGTATGTAACGGCATAAACGAATCGAGATAGATATTGACTTATATATATCAAAATGTTCAGGAGGAAAAGAGAAATTGATTGAGCCATGTCCGTCCGTCCGTCCGTCCGTCCGTCTGTAAACACGATAACTTGAGTAAATCTTGAGATATCTTAATGAAATTTGGTATGTAGGTTCCTTTTGACTTATCTCCGAGCGCTATTGAAAATAGGCAAAATCGGTTAAAAGCCACGCCCTCTTTCTATATATATAATATTTTCGAAAATACAAAAAGAGTGATTATTCGGTACATAATACACCTATAAGGATAATATTTGGTGTGCACTTTAGCGTTAAGGCAGCAAATACATTTTTGAAGAAATTTTTAAAAAGGGGCGTGGTACCGCCCACTTTTGATATAGTCAAGTTTGGAAATATTATTAATCATAAATCAAAAACCGCTCAAGATAGCAAAATAAAATTCAGCACACATATATATATTAATACAGGCAATATTTCGAAAAAAAATTAGCGAAATCGGGTTAGGTCCACGCCCAATTTTATACGAAAGATTTTGAAAAGGATCATAGATATATTGAATATGCTATAACTTTGCTTAAACTAGCTGTATATAATTTCTATTTCACCTCTGAAGTGTTCGTGGGCAAAGAAAGTCGAAAGCACAAAATTTTTGGAAAATGGGCGTGGCCCCGCCCCTTTATGGGGGATTATTCCACAAAACTTTCCATGCCATAACTCCGGTAAAAATTGACTTATTGAAACGATATTGGGAGAAAGTGTTCTACATATAAAGCTAACTCTTTGCTGTAAAAATAAACAAAATCGGTGAACGGACACGCCCACTTTTTGAACACAGTTCTAAAAAATTTCTTCGTAAAATTAAAATCGCGATATTTCCATAATTGTATAAGTTATATAAATAAGATTTTACACATATAATAAGCTTTTTAAGAAAAACTAAACTGTATAAAAATTTTGTGGATTTTGGTGAAGTAGGCGTGGCGCTGCCCACTTTTTAGCATAAAAGCTATGCTATTTTCAAAAGCGATTGCTTGGAATTTCAAAAATGTATTTCAATGAAATTTTGTGAGATACTTCTCAATAGTATGTAGTATACTCCTGCCAAAAATTACGCAAATCGAATAACAAACAAGCAAGATTTACGGGCAAGTAGTTAACACCCTACTGCCTTTTTATACCTAGTAGTGCTTCGCACACAAGGTATATTAACTTCATTCGCCTAACGGTAGTATGTAACGGCATAAACGAATCGAGATAGATATTGACTTATATATATCAAAATGTTCAGGAGGAAAAGAGAAATTGATTGAGCCATGTCCGTCCGTCCGTCCGTCTGTAAACACGATAACTTGAGTAAATCTTGAGATATCTTAATGAAATTTGGTATGTAGGTTCCTTTTGACTTATCTCCGAGCGCTATTGAAAATAGGCAAAATCGGTTAAAAGCCACGCCCTCTTTCTATATATATATAATATTTTCGAAAATACAAAAAGAGTGATTATTCGGTACATAATACACCTATAAGGATAATATTTGGTGTGCACTTTAGCGTTAAGGCAGCAAATACATTTTTGAAGAAATGTTTAAAAAGGGGCGTCGTACCGCCCACTTTTGATATAGTCAAGTTTGGAAATATTATTAATCATAAATCAAAAACCGCTCAAGATAGCAAAATAAAATTCAGCACACATATATATATTAATACAGGCAATATTTCGAAAAAAAATTAGCGAAATCGGGTTAGGTCCACGCCCAATTTTATACGAAAGATTTTGAAAAGGATCATAGATATATTGAATATGCTATAACTTTGCTTAAACTAGCTGTATATAATTTCTATTTCACCTCTGAAGTGTTCGTGGGCAAAGAAAGTCGAAAGCACAAAATTTTTGGAAAATGGGCGTGGCCCCGCCCCTTTATGGGGGATTATTCCACAAAACTTTCCATGCCATAACTCCGGTAAAAATTGACTTATTGAAACGATATTGGGAGAAAGTGTTCAACATATAAAGCTAACTCTTTGCTGTAAAAATAAACAAAGTCGGTGAACGGACACGCCCACTTTTTGAACACAGTTCTAAAAAATTTCTTCGTAAAATTAAAATCGCGATATTTCCATAATTGTATAAGTTATATAAATAAGATTTTACACATATAATAAGCTTTTTAAGAAAAACTAAACTGTATAAAAATTTTGTGGATTTTGGTGAAGTAGGCGTGGCGCCGCCCACTTTTTAGCATAAAAGCTATGCTATTTTCAAAAGCGATTGCTTGGAATTTCAAGAATGTATTTCAATGAAATTTTGTGAGATACTTCCCAATAGTATGTAGTATACTCCTGCCAAAAATTACGCAAATCGAATAACAAACAAGCAAGATTTACGGGCAAGTAGTTAACACCCTACTGCCTTTTTTTATTAATTTTTTTTTATTTTCATACCTTTCATGAACATGAGGAAAGGTATTTATATTTTGTTATTTAGTAATAATTTAATTTATGACTCACAACAGAAGTGTTTTAATCGAAAACAATCAGTTGCCTTTATAACAAATTTTCAGGTATGTATTAAAATAGACCTGAGTAAATTAGGATACTACAACAGATCACTACTAGGTATTTTATGTTCGGTTACACCCGAACTTAGACTTCCTTACTAGTTTTTCGTTCAAATTGTACTGAATTTTTTTTTGTATTGGTTCGCATATATTGCCCTATTACTCATTAACTTTTTTTTTTTGGTACCGAGATAAAAATACATTTGAAATCAGTTTTTGTGGTTATTTATATGGAAACATTTTTCTTAGTTCAATAAGAGTTTTTCAAAAACATAAATATTCTTTCCACATACATGAAACATATTATTATTAAATACTAGCTGACCCTGCAAACTTCGTTCTGCCCAAAATAGACTTTACTATTAAGTTCATTTAAAAAAAATATCCAACTGAATGATAAACTATGTATCTATTCCAATGTAAGATGATACTCATTTTCACCAAATCACTCAGATATTTATAATCTACATATTCGCAACTGTTCATTTCGTAATTTTTTTAAGGATTTTACCTTATGTTAAGATATCTTGGCAATTTTAACTTTATATTATGAATTATTTCATATATGTACCTCCTATTCTGTGGAAATTCCAAACTAGGGACACGAATTTCGATACGATACGATACCATATCGATACTTTTGCCCTTCGATATCGATATTTTGTACTCGATGCATTCATAACGATACTTGTGGAACTAATAGAGCAAAAATACAGCTCTGCTGGTTGTCTCCCTCTAACTTGTGACGCGAATCGAAGGAAAATCAGAACCAAATATTTACAGTTAATTTTGTTTGGAATATGCAGTTTTTTAAATGGCCTAGTACACAAAGGTGTTAGTCTTAAGGCGGTAATACATTTTGCAATTTTTTTTGGGATTGTGCATCTTCCTTCTTATGTAATTTCGGCCTATGCATATATTTGACAAAATTGTGTGAAATAATTTCACGTAGCCGCCTAATACAAACAACTATATGTGCCTAGTGTTTTAAGATTGTAAACTGAAACTTATTGTACATATTCATTTGTATAACCTTATCTATATATATAAAAATGAAATGGTGTTCAGTTGTCACGCTAAAACTCGAAAACGGCTGAACCAAATTATATACTTCCTTTGGAGGGTTTCTTTGTTATTACCACGCGCAGGTCATGTATTAAAATCAAAACAAAATATTAGGGGGCGTGGTACCTCCCATACAATTTTATTAGTTTGGTTGTTATATTTTGTGGCTATGTATGATACAATTGCTATGTATGATAAAATTGGATCTATTTATGCGAATATTGGTTGTTGTCTTTGTCGTCTATGTTTATCTTCACTACTGCGCTGTAGATGGCCAGAACGTCAGATGACGCTAGATGGTGCACATCAACACACACACACGCTGTACATAATTGCCTTTGTTGCTGTTTACATTAGTATGCAATCTATATCTATATTTATTCTATATATGCATATAAAAATGAAATGGTGTTCAGTTCTAACGCTAAAACTCGAAAACGGCTGAACCAAATTATATACTCACCACCAGATGGCGGTGTTAGTCATGAATTGGTACAAAGTTAATTGAACGAAAAATTCTTTATTTCAAAGCTTTTCACGGTAAAAAATGGGAGTTTTTTGGAATTTTCCATTGTCAATTGAAGTTTTGCTTTGATGTTACTCTTCGTGTTGCAATCGAACATGCAAAATTTAATGCGCGTTGGTCCATTGATATACATACATACATATCTTACTAATATACAAAAACGTAAGTGTGTGAGTGACTGAATTTTTGTGACTCTTTCACGTCTAAACTAATGCCTCGAACTTTACGAAATTTTGCACACTAATTCTTTGGAGTACAGAATAGAAACACCCATAATTATATTTCGATATATTTATCGGTAACAGAGTTATCGGTCAAAATGTAGTTTTACGTAAACTTTGGATTATTCGCAGAAAATTGGTATCAAACGGAAGTGGAAGAACACCGTTTTCATTTGGACGTTGGTTCACTTCGATATATTTATCGATAACAGAGTTATCGGTCAATATGTGGTTTCTATTTTGAGAACGGCTGGACCTAATACACATATCTAAATTTGGAAGGTAGATTTTGTATCCGCTCGAGATGGTTATACGCTAAAAAAATAAGGGCATTTGGAAACGTTTTGGAGATGTCCCTAAAAATGTTGACCAGGGTAACCTTATAAAGTGTTCTTTCATAATGAGCCCGTTTTCGAGATATTGGTCAAAATGTCAACCAGGAGGGGCACTCAATCAAATGAAAGGTGTTGACAAATGATTTAACATGTTTTAGCTATTTTCCCATATAAAACGAAGGTTTTTAGATATTAACCAAAACGTGGAGCTAGAAGGTTTTTGTGAGCAAATGGGTCTAAAATGAAAGGTCTGCATGAGAGTTTTAAAATGGAGTAATTTTAAGACCTTTTGGGATTGGGATTGAGAAAGGGATAGGTATATGGATGACAATTAAAAAGCAATATGAAAAGACAAAAGCATATGAAGAGGATGGACGGAGAGAAAGATGTGGAGCTGAAATTAGGAGGGCGACTCACATATTTTAAATGCAAACAAGTTAATGTTTGGGCAGGACAACGTCTGCCGGGTCTGCTAGTTCATCATAAATAAAAATTATAAGTTATAAATAAATATTTATGTATGTACATATAAATAATTATTTTCATGGTTAGGATATCGCTAATGCGAGCCCCAATTGGAAATTAAGATGCCAATGTTAAGGTACAACTTCTCCATTGGGTTATTGAACAGCTTGTTTGTCATGTAAATTAAACATCGATATTTTGACTATCTAGTCTTTTTTTCGAGACTATCGGATACCTCATACAAAATGTTATAAAAAATTACCACTTTTAGAGCGCGAAGTTTCGTATCTAGTCACCTTTGGTGGTAAGCGACCTACTAGTGTAAGTACAGAAATGAAAGCAACGTTGTTATTTGTTCGAAATAAGGTTGCCATAGCTCCAAAATACATTAGAATATTAGCTGTAGGCGAAATTGTACCAAAAGCGACAGCGTAGTACTTCAGTACTTTCTTGAACCAAATTGTTTCAAAAAGTACAATTGTATCGAAAAACCCAACCCTGATGGTAACTAAAACGACTGGAGAAGGGGACCTAATAAAAAAAAAAAAAACGAAGTAATAAAAATAAAAATAATAACAACAAAATACACGCTTCTAACAATGCTAATGTTGAAGCCAAAACTAGTCCATTGCCTGACAGTGCTGAAAGCAACATTAGGCCCACCCCCAATAGTGGTTTTCTTAAGTTACCTGTTGTCACCGCTGTTGTTGCGGTGTCCTCCCAACAACAAATTAATGATAAAAGGGTTTTTAAAGACAATACTGCGTGGACAAAAGTGAATAAAAATAGGCGAATTGTGCATTGCTGATCACATGATGTGGGCGCATTTGAACCTAAAGTCACTGCTATAAACAAGTAAACATTGACAGAAAGGCTCTCTCTTGCTATGCATTAGTTAAAAAATCGTACTCACGTAAACTCTAGGTTTGGTGTTCTATCTGCCGGCGTTCCTAGTATTCTGGATGCAATAATTTGGCTTTTAAATGTAAGAGGAAAACCATTTAATTTATTTCGCAAACAGGGAGGTCGCAAACGGAGAGATCGAACCCAACAACAAAATGTGTAGAAGCCAGTACAAAAACAAGATGCGCAGATTCCGGCACGGCTAATTAAAATCTACATATCGCTTATTTTGTTCCGGCTTTTTGGTTCTCGTTTGGATTTTGTCATTGTGTTTGTTGAAACCTACCGTCCCTTGGAAGTTGGCAGATTTTAACCTATAACTACTGAGGTGAAATATTTGGGCGTAGTTACTGAGGTGGGGTAAATTTTACCCCTTTATAATTATAAATAGATTATTATAGATTATAATCTATAAATAATTTTTGTCAACGAAAATTTTTTTTTAATTTATTTGTTTTTAATTGTAATAACAAAACATATTTTTAAATGAATAAAATAATAAATTTAAAGAAATCGAACTTCTAGTTTAACAAAACAAGGACATTAGGAGCTCCCCTGAAGAGAGTAAGAGAGAAAACAAACTACGAGGTGTAAAATTTACCACCACCTCAGTAGTTAAAGGTTAAGAGAACTTTTGAGTGTTCAGTTTGTAGATACAGAAATACAGCCTTAATTGTTTCAGAAACAGATAAAAAGTGCAAAAGTGTACTGGATATCGAATAGTCCGTATTAGACTGGCTTAAGGTGATTTTTTTCCTGTGCGAAAGACCGCCGCCTACGAAGAAATATGTTCTGCATATAAATAAATATCTTGGATCACGTCCCACATTCCCCATTTGGATTAGGGTAAAACCGGGATAGATGCCCCATATTCAAAAAATCTAACTTCCCGAGCTCGTGACTAACAATTAATTTAATAATTAGCAGCCGCAACCACAGCGCATTTTAGTTATCTAAGGGCTTCGGGCAGTGAACATGCGTTTTGTTAGTATAAAACATTTTGTTTGCGACGAAAAGTTTTAAAGGTAAGTATTGTGCTTTGTATAACTTTATAACTAGTAATAAATTCCATTATATTTTTAGTACCTTAATAAACTGATTCATTGAGACCGCATCTAACTAAAAATAGATGTTTTTTTGTTTATAATTTATTCAAAAAATTCGTAGGCATCTATCCATATCAAAAAGGATAGTTGCCCTGATTTTTCGAGGTATAGATGCCCTCAGGGGCATCTATCCCTCCATGAATCACAAAGGAGTAAGTATATATTTTTTACATACTTTTGGAGTCTGATATATGTTTTATATACTACTTTATGGACTTTTAACAGTTTAACTCCATGAATCACAAAGGAGTTAGTACATATTTTTTACATACTTTTGGAGTCTGATATATGTTTTATGTACTACTTTATGGACTTTTAACAGTTTTCAGCAAAATTATGCCGCGAAAGTACAAAAGGAAGGGACTACAGAAAGCCTGCAGGCCACGTTCGACGAAATGAACAAAAATATCATGGAGATAAACGAATTATCCCAAAAATATGGGATTCCATCGAGGACATTAATTCGACGATATGCTGCTAAAAAAACAGCAAAGGCAACACTGGGTATGTATTCAAGATCTTGTAGTACCTACGGGATATAATAAACGTTTATCTACCTATTGGCTGCCTCTAGTTTCCTATAGATTTACTAAGTAGTTTTTATTTTAGTGTAAGATTGTATGTAAAATGTATTTTTATAAAAATATTATTTTTATTTTTTTCTAAATAAACACGTACCTATAAAATTGAATTTAATAAACATATATAAAAATGCATGCCAATTCTTGAAAGCAAACGCTTCAATTTAATAAGGTAGGTATGGCCATTGATGCACCTAATACTAGACTTAGGTATCTTATAATGATAGTAATTAAAAGATTAAAAACCCAACATGTTTAATTTATTATGGTTTTGAGTAGGGGTAGAACTACGTTGCGTTCG
The DNA here is from genome assembly GCA_951509765.1 of Sphenella marginata. Classification (NCBI taxonomy): domain Eukaryota; kingdom Metazoa; phylum Arthropoda; class Insecta; order Diptera; family Tephritidae; genus Sphenella; species Sphenella marginata. The sequence goes on along the minus strand of OX608078.1, from coordinate 65,999,540 downwards.
ATTTGTGTTTTTCGCTTACATGCCATAAAGGGCATCTATCCTTCGCAATATTTTCATGGTGGGGCAACTCTCCCTAAGGTAGGCATCTATCCCTCAAAAAGAAGGTTTCAGGAAAAACTAATTTCTGGAAAAACTATGGAAGATAGGTAAACCAAAATTTGTATAATTAAAGTTAAAATATTTAACTAGCTATATTAAAAAAAAAATTATTCAAATAAAACTAATATTTTCAAATTTAGGCAGCTTTTCCAAAAAGTGGGGCATCTATCCCTGTTTCACCCTATTGATACCGACGTGAAAATGTTTTTTAAAATGTTTTTATTAGGTCGCTTTCGTCGTATCTGTCCGCGGATTTTTGCATTCGATTTAAACCAACTGCCTGTTGACCTAGGGTCTTGAAATTTTCATCATAGGTCAGGTCCCGATGACAATGCAATATTATGAAAAAAAAAAAATTACGATAGGTGGCGCGTGGGTCGCTATATTTCCAGAATTCGCACTTATGGTCCGATTTGGATGAAATTCGGAACATGTATTACTACGATGAAAATAAATTTTTCGGAAAAAAAAAATCCGCTAGGTGAGGCTAAGATCGCGGTAATAAAAATTCAAAATCATAATTATGGACCGATTTGGCTGATATTTTACGTGTGTGTTACTTAATAAATTTCCAAATGCTCAAAAAAAAATTGGACCCGCTAGGTGGCGCGTGAGTCGCTCTATTTAAGAAATGCGAAAGTCTGTTTTCGGTGTCGATTAATTCGTTTTTCAATGAACTTCCCGTTGAGGTAGAATCTTGAAATTTTCATCATCGTTTAGTTTTCTGCCCACACACAATATAACAAAAAATAATTCCGATAGGTGGCGCACGGGTAAAGATATTGATTAATTTTATAAATCCCATTTATCGTCCTATCTTGAGTTTAGTCGTTTAGTCTAATTGCCACAGATATTAGATGGATTATAGCATGACGTTCGTTAGTTAATCTTCGGCGCCATCTGCACATTAGTGGATTATAGCATGATGCTCGATAGGTAATCTTCGGCGCCGGAATTTTTTTTTCCGAAAAATTTATTTTCATCGTAGTAATACATGTTCCGAATTTCATCCAAATCGGACTATAAATGCGAATTCTGAAAATATAGCGACCCACGCGCCACCTATCGTAATTTTGTTTCATAATATTGCATTGTCATCGGGACCTAACCTATGGTGAAAATTTCAAGACCCTAGCTCAGCAGGCAGTTGGTTTAAAATCGAATGCAAAAAAGCGACCTAATAAAAACATTTTAAAAAGAAATTGCATTATGGGAAAGTCAAATTTCATACATTTCCGGAACATTTGTGTTGATTTTCGGAAAAAAGATGTTAAAATCCAAAAAATGGACGGAACCGCCCTCTTGCGGACGTCAAAAGAAGAAATTAATACCGGATATGGATTTACCGACCTCGAAATCCCCGGTTCATATAAAGAATGAAATTTTAATTTGAATGAATACAATTCGTTTTGCATTCATAAAACAAATTTAAAAAAAAATTAAATTTTTATAAACCATATAATATCGATATAAGTTTTGCTTAAATGCAACTCCCTATACCTTAATTTTCACGCTGAGCTGTAGATGCTTTATAAGAGAGTTAAATTTTATAGATTTCTGGAATATATTGTCGATTTTCGAAAAAATTATTTAGAATCAAACAGCGAAAGCCCCCTCTAGCGGACGTCAAAAGAAAAAATTAATACCGACCCCGAAAACCCCCAGATGCATATAGATAATCATTTTTGTTAATTTTCAACACGGTTTGAAACAAGGGAACCACTTTTTGAAGAAAAAAAAAGGTTTATCGAAAAAACTGCTAAGGTAAATGTCCATAATTTCGTGGTAGTACGTTATTTCGTGGTATTTCGATTTTTTCTTTCAAACAAGGAATTTGGGGAGTTTTTTTTTAAACTGAAAATTTCATAATAGAGATTAACTTTTCGGGTGTAATAATGGATATTTTGCAATTTTTTTAAAATTAAACCTATTAAATAACAAGCATTATAAAGTTGGAAGCTCAGAAAATGAGCCTTTTGTAGGGAGGCCTCTTAAGGAAACTGTTAAGGAGGCCAGTCGATTTTGTTAAGCCTGTAAAAATTGTATCTTTACATTTTTTTTTTATGATAATTTTTTTGTTTTTATTTAACATTTCTTAAACGTTTTTATTATTGCAAAACTTATTTCAATAACTTTTCATTTACATTTTATTTAATATTTAAATACCACGAAATTAGGGACACATGTTTTTTGTGATGTACCTAATTTCGTGGTACCCAAATTAATGCAACAAAAAAGAAAAATAATGCATGCCTATTTTCTAAACATACATACATATATGCTTCTAAAGTTTAAACATTTGTTTTATCCAAATTTGTATGATGATTTCCAAAGATTGAGTACCGATCCATTTTAATTGTTTTTGTTCGGCAACCATGAACACCTTTCTTCAAAAAGAACCTTTGCTTTTCACGAATTATGCTATTAAAATTTGTATATTAGTTGCGGGAGTAGGTACATACATTAAGACGATCGCAGTTCATAAAATTTTATTTTGTAGTGATTTTTATTAATCAAAAGTGCACATTTAATAAATAATTTGACTTTTGAGTGGTAAGAACATTATAATGCAATTGTTTATATTATTTAGGGTAATTTTACAACAAAATTTTCCTTAGGGACATTTTCACAGTTGGGAGTTAAACTGGAATGTAAGTTTAACTATGAATTTTCGATTCAATTTTAGTAATTTAACTAAATATTCACTTTCCAATGCACGATAGGCAACATTTTATTTCTAAGAGGTTAACTCACCAATATTGGGCAGTTAACTTGAGAAAAGTAGACATGAACATCGAAAATCGAGAGTTAACTGTGGAATGTAAGTCTGTGAAAATGACCATTAGAAAAATAGGTGATTTCTATGAAAGTTAGTTGCTACTCAAAGCTTAAAGATTTCTATAAAATTTATAAAAGTTCTCAAAATTAGAGAAAAATATAATTTCGTATTTTTTATTATAGTAGTAATAGTATAGTAGTAAGATACAACAAAGGGGCGCCCTTCACCCATCGCGTATATGAATGAAATGCCCCTTATATGAAATTTCGTATGTTATGAAACACTTTGTATGTGGGTTGACTTGAAAAATCCGTTCAAGGATATTTTTAAATAATTTTTGAAAAGAGCATTTTTTTATGGTTTCTTCACCCACGGCGTATATGAACAAACTTTATATCAGTGTAAAGAGTATTTCGTTGCGAACTCAATGATATACGGTTGCCTTCAAAAATCTGTTCAAGGATTCGGGTTACCCAGCTTTGAAGTGAAAATATCAGCAAAAAATACTTCTATATATGTATTAAAAAATCAAATTATGTATCTATCTATATACATATGGGCACACTTGGCTCCTAAACGAATAAACCGATCGTAACCAAATTTTACACACCCACTGTACATCTTCCAGGAATGGTCACAGGCAAAAAAATATTTTGATATATATAGGGGGCGTGGCACCTCCCATACTAATGGAATTTTCCATTGTCCGTATCTCTGGAAGTATATATGTTAGACCATTGAAACTCGGTAAGGGGTTATATGGGATCGATCCCTACACCCTCCAAAAAAACTGGGTATAACGAAAAAGTGGGCGTGGCACCTCCCATACAAACTTAATTTTTCAAGCTGAATATCTCTAAAAGTATTTAAGGCAGGGGCCTGGAAATTGCTACAGAGCAATATGATATCAAAACAATTTTTGCGCATAAAAGTGGAGGTTATCGGAAAAGGGGGCGTGACACCTGCCATATTACTTTATTTTTCAAGCGTATTACCTCTAACGAAATTCAAGGTAGGGAGCTGAAAATTGGTATAGAGCTAAATAATATCAAAACCATTCCCACGCATAAAAGGGGGGCGGGGGTTATCGAAAAGGGGGCGTGGCACCTCCCATACAAACTTAATTTTTCAAGCTGAATATCTACCAAAGCGTTTAAGGTTGGGACCTGAAAATTGGTACAGAGCAATATGATATCAAAACAATTTTTGCGCATAAAAGTGGGGGTTATCGGAAAAGGGGGCGTGGCACCTGCCATATAATCTTAATTTTTTTAGGACCTGAAAATTGATCAGGAGATTAATGATATCAATAGCTCTATGAGGCGTGTTCCCGTGTAGGAAAACCTTTTTCGCTATTTATTTACGCTCCGGGACAGAAAACTAAAAATTTTGTGTATCGTGCAGCCTTAAACTGAATACTAAAATTATATATTTTTGAAGTTGTATGCACAATGAAGTATGTAGTGAAAAATTAATAAAAAAATCTATTTTGGGCAGAACGAAGTTTGCCGGGTCAGCTAGTATACATATATGTATGTTTCACGCACTCTATTTGGTATATACATATGTATGTACATATGAAGGAGATTTTAACCGTTATCTTCGAACAACTAAAAAATAGTCAATCTCTTTGCATGAAATATCTGCTCATTTAGTTTCTTCTACTTGGTGCGTAAACATATGGCAAAAAATATTAGTAAGTTATTTGTATTTTGTACAGTGTTTAGTGAAAGTTAATATTGGCCTTGCTTTTCTCATGCTTATATGCGTCGTGCTAAAATTTTGTATGGAAAATAAGCGCAAATGTATATGCACATGAGAAAACCCGGCCTCTTATTAGTAAATAGAATAATAAATAAAAAAATATTAATAAATAAAATATAAGATACATATTACCAAAAAAATTCAAATCAATTTTAAATAACTCTCCATTTATAAATTTATATCTAATATTTTGTTTATTAATATTTTTTTATTCAATATTTTATTTATAAATTAAATGTTTAGCGTTTGTTCAGAAAATGCTGTGTTTAGTGAAAGTGAATAGTGGCTCTGCTTTTCGCATGCGCATATTAGGTTGTGGTAAATTTTGTATGGAACATAAGGGTGGCGCGCTTCTCTCTCCATGCAAAAGTTAAGCATACGTATATGCAAATGAAAAAATCCGTCCTCTTATTAATAAATAAAAACATATTAATAACTAAAATATTAGATATACATTGACAAAAATATTCAGGTCAATTCTAAATAGGTTTCCACTCAAATATATATCTAATATTTTATTCATTAATTTTTTTATTCAATATTTACTTATAAATTAAGTGTTTAGTGAAAGTGAATATTGAGAACATATGCGTTTTTTCAAAAAAATGCTGTGTTTAGTGAAAGTGAATAGTGGCTCTGCTTTTCTCATGCTCAAATTAGGTTGTGCTTAAATTTTGTGTGGAACATAAGGAAGGCGTGTTTCTTTCTCCATACAAAAGTTAAGCATACGTATATGCACATGAAAAAATCCGTCCTCTGTTATGAGACTAGTGGACAGGTCGTGAAAAGGAAACGATTGAGGGTCGTCTAGAAGGGTTGGTTGAGAATTGCCCTACAACTGCCGCATGTGCACTGGCTCTTTCCCGGAGCTGCAGCCTAGGGCAGGGTATTGGAACAGCTGCAGGACCCAGACACCTTCTCCCTAATCCTTAGCTCTAACAAGACATAAATATACAACAGCCGGTTCTACGTACCGGAATGACCCGGGTTTTACCCGGCCAAGGGCTGTTATTTCAGTGTAACCCTGTCCAATTTGTCCAATCCCACTCCTAAATTGTCATCCTCGGAGCAATCCCTTGCAGCAGGGTTGCTCCAATGTCTCTTGCTACGGGCTGATATCGAGTCCAACCCCGGACCGAGAGACTGGATCTGCTGCGTCTGCTGGAAGAAAATATATGTTAAACGTTTACATTCCGTTCAATGCAGTAAATGCAAGAGATGGTTGCATAGATCTGGATGCTCAGGGCTTAACCCTGCCATCCCCAGAACCCGTACTTTTTTCAGTACTTTTGAGGCACCATGTTGTTCGCGCACAAGCGCGTCCCGCGGTTCTCGTCGCTCCGGCGCAACACACCGCACCTACCATCATCAAATGGCCACAACAGTGGCCCGGTCTTCACGACCTGCAGCCTTGCTGCTCCCGCCTCACCTCAGTCCCCACTCTCGTCCCCCCCTACTTCCAGCATGCACGTGGGTCAGGAACATAACCTCCTCGTACCTTTCACCATGTGCACTGTTTGTCGGCAAAGACTATATACGCCTGCGGCATCGGTTAAGTGCAATAACTGCCTTGGCCTGTGCCACATCCATATGTGCTCTGGGCTCGCAAACAGGAACCTTTGGACGGATGCATTTATTGCCCCTTGCTGCAGTACTCAGCCGCCCTCCACGCCACACAACATCGGCCAAGACGCGCTGAACCCTAGACTGCGTCACAGCTTGGGACTATGCCCACCTCCACCTAGGCAACCGCATCCGTCCCTTACCCCCAGCATGCCTCCACCCTCCCTCCCGACACACTTCAAAATCCTACAGCTGAACTGCAACGGGTTAGCTGGTAAGATCGCGGAGATAACAGACTTTATGAAGTCGAACAACATTAAACTGGCCGCCATTCAGGAGACCAAACTGAATGCTAACTCGGACTTACGTACTCGTGATGGGTACAATGTACATAGGAAAGACCGTCCCAGCGGTCATGGGGGCGGCCTCGCATTCATTACACACCATACTGTACAATATAATCTGTTTGCCCCTGACGTTGACCCCAGGGACTCTACCCTTGAATGCCAGGGCATAGCAGTCCGGACAGGCGACGTCGACCTGCGAGTGTTAAATATATACATTCCCCCTGTTACGTGCTGTCCCCGTGATTATCGCCCTGATATCAGTGCGTTGCTGAGGGGCGATAACTGCCTCATCTTAGGTGATTTCAACGCACATCACGATCTCTGGCACTCCAACTTGCCAGCAGATAGCAGAGGGCACGCACTCGCAGAGCAAATAGATAATTCGGCATTCTGTACATTGAATGGAGATGCCCCCACTAGGGTGGCAGGTAACTGCCACAGTTCGCCAGACATCTCCATTTCAAGTGCGGGCCTTATCAACCACGTTAACTGGCAACCTATGCTTACACTGGCATCTGACCACCTACCCATCCTACTAGACATCGAACGACCATCCGACTTTATAACGACAGAAAAACGAACGTACATCAACTTTAGTAAAGCGGACTGGGACCGCTTCACGGACTTTACAGAGCACTCCTTCGCTGACCTACCCACACCGACGGACGTATGCAAAGGTGAGAAAGAGTTTCGCAAAGTCATCGATTCAGCCTCTGGCCGCTTCATTCCTGCTGCCAAAATCCCGGAAATTCGGCCGAATTTCCCTGCAGAAGCAGCGGCAATGGCAAGAGAACGTGACCAAGTGAGACTCTTGAACCCCGCAGATCCAAGAATAAAGGATCTCAACGCAGAAATCCGTCGGACTGTCAATGATCATAAATTGAAGAAGTGGAAAGAACACCTAGAGTCATACAACCTCTCCGGCGGGGTCGGCAAATTATGGTCGACAGTCAAGGCCCTATCCAACCCGACCAAATACAATGACAAGGTCGCCATTGCTTTCGGCGATAACGTCAAGTCGGACCCCAGGAAGTGCGCGAGCGCATTCTGCCGGCAATTTATACTGCATTCTCCTGCGGATAGGGCTAAGAGAAAAGCCATCCGACGCGTGCACAGCCACAAACACACAGCCGCGCCCATTGTCGTCTCCGCTGCAGAGGTCAAGGAAGCTATAAGGAAGGCCAAACCTTCAAGATCACTCGGACCCGACGGAATTGCCATGAAGATGCTGAAACACCTAGGCCACGAGGGGCACAAGTACTTGGCGGCTCTATTCAACCTCTCACTGTCCACCTTCGTTATACCAGATATCTGGAAACATGCGACTGTGGTCCCCCTCCTAAAACCTGGGAAGCCGGCAAACCAAGGAGGCTCTTATCGTCCGATATCTCTCCTTTCGCCGGTAGCGAAGTTGTTAGAGGCTATTCTGCTCCCATATTATACTGCAAACCTGCAGCTGGCCAATCATCAACATGGCTTCCGTAAAAACCATAGCACAACATCAGCTTTGAACGCCATCACGACGCAGATTAACTTCGGTTTGAACCAACACCAACCAAACCACAGGACGGTTCTCGTGGCACTTGACCTGTCGAAAGCCTTCGACACAGTCAACCACGCCACACTCCTTGAAGACCTGGAGGAGACACCGCTTCCTGCCGGCCTAAAAAGGTGGACCGCCAATTACTTCAACGGTCGGCTGGCGTCAGTGCAGTTCCGAAACGAGAGATGTAGACCTAGAAGAATTAGACAAGGGGTTCCGCAGGGTGGTGTTCTTTCACCCCTTCTGTTTAACTTCTACATCTCGAGCCTCCCTCCCCCACCAGAGGGGGTCTCCATCGTTTCGTACGCTGACGACTGCACTGTGATGGCCACGGGCAAAGGACCTTCGACAGACGAACTGTGTACTAGACTGAACGACTACCTGCGCGACCTTTCCTGCTTCTTCACAGAGCGGAACCTGACTCTTTCCCCGACTAAATCTACGGCGACGTTGTTCACCACGTGGACTGCGCAGATGGGGCAGGAGTTGAATGTCCACGTAGATGGTGTTCCACTACCTACTGTCAACCACCCCAAAATTCTAGGGGTTACATTCGACAATAGTCTCACCTTCGCTAATCATGCCACCGCAATAGCTTCAAAGGTAAAAAGCCGCAACAAGATCCTCAAGTCACTGGCCGGCAGTACTTGGGGCAAAGACAAAGAAACGTTGCTGGTCACCTATAAGGCTGCGCCCATATGGTCGCCTAACCTTCACGACACCAACTGGAGGAAATTGCAGGTCTGCCAAAACAGTCTCATCTCCACCAGGAGGCTCAAATGCTCAACGTTCGCGAGCATGCGGAACTTTTAAGCAGGCAGTTCCTTCTGAACTGCCACCGTCCCAGTCATCCAAATCGACAGCTATTGGATGAAACTCCGCCCCCTAGAGACATAAGGAAGCATCTCCGGAAGCATTATGATGAGATCCGGCATCACATCTCGTTGCCGTTTGATCTGCGGGACCATAGGCGGGCCCTAAAGGACCTCCACACTGAGTCGGTGGACAGATCCCTCAGATCCCGGCCTGTGAACCCCGTTATTGGTGCCCAACCACCCGTTCTTGCTGAGGAAGAATGTGTCCTTCCGAGGGAGACTAGAGTCATGCTGGCTCAACTTCGGTCTGGATATTGCAATAGGCTGAACTCCTATTTGTCCAGACTGAACCATACCATACCAAACACATGCCCTGCATGCGGTATGGCCCCCCACGATACGCAACATCTCTTTTCGTGTTCTTGGGAACATACTCTTCTAACTCCCTTATCACTTTGGTCCAACCCTGTTGAAACAGCGCGTTTCCTTGGACTTCCGTTAGAAGAGCCCGATGACAACTAGGAGTGTTCTGGCCCTTTGGGCAGGGCGAAGCACTGCTAACAACAACAACAACAAATATACAATTGCACACGACTCAAAAACACCCATCGACTTACCCATTGACATCCATACTTACTCCTTCGGGACTTCAATGCCCATCACATTGCAGTACAGATACATGTTTTGGCTGCTCTGTACCCACCCAACCATGGCCCTTAAGGCGGTAGAAAAGGCCCCAAGTAAACCCACCCTCACTACCTTCAATCAGACCAAACTAGTAGATTCTGTTTTTGATTTTCATAAATGATATCTGTACAACAATAAAGTATTCAAATATCTTGATGTATGCTGACGATGTAAAACTATTTAAGTCATATGCGTCCGCGGAAGATCGGTCTTTTCTTCAAATGGATTTAGAGTACTTAGTTACGTGGTGCAATGTAAACTATATGCCGCTAAACTTAAAGAAATGTAAATTTATGTGTTTTTCACGTAGAGGTATACAGCCAGCTTCTTATGCAATAACCACAGTATTGAAAATGTTAATGATTTGTTGACTTAGGCGTAACGATGAACTGCAAACTTAGCTTCAGTCCGCATATTGAGGCAACAGTCAATAAGGCTAGAGATGTTTTAGCTTTTCTGAAAAGGTGGTCAAAAGAATTTAGTGACCCTTATGTTACTAAAACTCTTTTTACTACCTTGGTTAGACCGATATTGGAGTATGGCTCGATTGTGTGGAGTCCGCGTTATCAAGTTAATATAGACAAGCTAGAATCAATTCAAAAACAGTTCCTACTTTTTGCCTTGAGAAACCTACAATGGGATTCAATGTACAGTCTTCCACCTTATACTATTCGGTTAAAACTTATCGATCTCCCAACTCTTTCTAGTCGTAGGGAAATGCTTGGTGTAATTTTTATGGTAAAATTAATAAACGGACACATTTCAAGTCCATTTCTTTTAAATGAAGTTAAATTTAATATTCCCTCCCGAGCTTCAAGACATTTGAAACCTATGTTTTTGAAGCAATGTAGAACCAATTTTCAATTTCACGAACCTTTTCAGTATTTATGTGAAAAATATAACTCTCACTCTTGTAATTTTGATACTTAGGACTCGCTTTTTATAATAAAAAAATCTGTTCTTTCCTCTCTCAACTAATTATTTTGTTTATGTTTATGTATTTTAATCTCTTATGTATGCACCTTATTCGGCTGATGAAGTTATGCGGATGCGCCCCTCGTGTCGGTAGGGCGGGATGGTGGGTAATCCCTTGGGCTTATCTATATATTAATAGGCTAACATTTTTTCCGTACAATCAATTGCCAGAGTGTATCTCATAAAACAATGCATAACTCCAATTATTATATATTTTGATATGTTTTCATGGGCCAGGAGCTTTGCATAGGCATATTATATTTAACAAAAAATGCTTCATTAATTTGTAATAATTCATCAAAGTTTTCACCAAAACCCAAAGCTACTACTACACTATTTGACTTTTTTGTTGTACATACAGCAGTGGCGCAGGTGGTGAGCGTGCCGGCTATGATGCGTGCGTTCGTATGTTCAAGAACGTGTTCAGGGCAGGTAAAGTTTTTTTTTTTTTACTAAATTGAATTTGCCTTAAAATATACGAAAACTTTTTATTATATTTTTTTTTTTTTTTAATTTATTATATTTGTAATCCAATATTTTTCTGTTTATTATGTTTATGACATCTATCTTGGAGTGAAAAACTAAAATTTTTTGAATAAAATCTAAAAAATTATTCCAATTTATCAATATTTATTAATTTATATTTTTTAAGAAATCTATCATATTTAATATGGAAAAAGTAAAAACGCAGTTTGTAGTTCTTCAATTTTATATTCACGAAATAGTTTGAAATTGCGTTAATTTTCCTAAAGACATCAACTATTTTCTTCCTAAAAATTTTTATTTGTAAAAGAGTCGACATATAACCCAATATTTCAATATTTTTCTGTTTCTGACATCCATCTTCGAGTGAAAAAACCAAATGTTTTGTAAAAAAAAAGCTAAAAAATTATTTCAATTTATCAATATATATTTTTTAAGAAATATATCATATTTAATATATAAAAAGTAAAAACGCAGTTTGTAGTTCTTCAATTTTATATTCACGAAATAGTTTGAAATTGCGTTAATTTTCCTAAAGACATCAACTATTTTCTTCCTAAAAACTTTCATTTGTAAAAGAGTCGACATATAACCCGATATTTCAATATTTTTCTGTTTATGACATCTTTTTTCGAGTGAAAAAACCAAATTGTTTGAAAAAAAAGCTAAAAAATTATTTCAATTGATCAGTATATATTTTTTAAGAAATATCTCATATTTAATATACGAAAAGTAAAAACGCAGTTTGTAGCTTCTTCAATTTTATATTCACGAAATAGTTTGAAATTGCGTTAATTTCCCTAAAGACATCAACTATTTTCTTCATAAAAATTTTTATTTGTAAAAGAGTCGACATATACCCCAATATTAAATTGGGGCAGTTAGGTTATGTGTTTTCAATATTTCCGAGTTGAATTTGACGAAAAAAACCAGAAAACCATCATATGTCTAAGTTGTAATATTCTCCCGCTATACGGACTTCAAAAAATATACAACTAAAAGAAAAATTGAGAAAACTGTCTGTATACCAAAAAAAAAAAAAAACACAATTTGGAAACCGGCAAATGTTAAGAAGTTAACGGAATCTCAAAATGAACTTTCATTCGTTTCAATCCATATGGCCAATTTTGTTCGATATGGCATCATTCTATGTGACCATTATCTATATATTAATAGGCTAACATTTTTTCCATACAATCAATTGCCAGAGTGTATCTCATAAAACAATGCATAACTCTAAATATTATGTATTTTGATATGTTTTCATGGGCCAGGAGCTTTGCATAGGCATATTATATTTAACAAAAAATGCTTCATTAATTTGTCATAATTCATCAAAGTTTTCACCCAAACCCAAAGCTGTTAACTACAGTATCTGACTTTTTGTTGTACATACAGCAGTGGCGCAGGTGGTGAGCGTGCCGGCTATGATGCGTGCGTTCTTAGGTTCAAGGACGTGATCAGAGCAGGTTAAGTTTTATTTTTTTTTCTAAATTGAATTTGCCTCAAAATATACGAAAACTTTTTATTATATTTTTTTTTTAATTTATTATATTTGTAATCCAATATTTTTCTGTTTATTATGTTTATGACATCTATCTTGGAGTGAAAAACCCAAATTTTTTGAAAAAATATAAAAAATTATTCCAATTTATCAATATTTATCAATTTATATTTTTTAAGAAATATATCATATTTAATATGGAAAAAGTAAAAACACAGTTTGTAGCTTCTTCAATTTTACACTTACGAAATAATTAGAAATCGCTTTAATTTTCCTTAAGACATCAACTATTTTGTTCCTAAAAATTTTTATTTACAAAAGAGTCGACATATAACCCAATATTTCAATATTTTTCTGTTTATGACATCTATTTTGGAGTGAAAAAACCAAATTTTTTAAAAAAAAGCTAAAAACTTATTTCAATTTATCAATATATATTTTTTAAGAAATATATCATATTTAATATACAAAAAGTAAAAACACAGTTTGTAGCTTCTTCAATTTTATACTTACGAAATAATTAGAAATCGCGTTAATTTTCCTAAAGACATCAACTATTTTGTTCCTAAAAATTTTTATTTACAAAAGAGTCGACATATATCCCAATATTTCAATATTTTTTTGTTTATGACATCTATTTTGGAGTGAAAAAACCAAATTTTTAAAAAAAAAAGCTAAAAACTTATTTCAATTTATCAATATATATTTTTTAAGAAATATATCATATTTAATATACAAAAAGTAAAAACACAGTTTGTAGCTTCTTCAATTTTATATTCATGTAATAGTGTGAAATCGCGTTAATTTTCCTAAAGACATCAACTATTTTCTTCCTAAAAATTTTTATTTGTAAAAGAATCGACATATAACAGAAATCCTTACATATTTAGGCTAATTGGGCCAGTTAAGATATGTGTTTTCAATATTTCCGAGTTGAATTTGACGAAAGAAACCAAAAAACCATTATATGTGTAAGTTGTAATATTCTCCCGCTAAACGGACTTCAAAAAATCCACAACTAAAGGAAAAATTGAGAAAACAGTCTGTATCACCAAAAAAAAAAAACACAATTTGGAAACCGGCTAATATTAAGAAGTTAACGGAATCTCAAAATGAACTTTCATTCGTTTCAATCCATATGGCCAATTTTGTTCGATATGGCATCATTCTATGTGACCATTATCTATATATTAATAGGCTAACATTTTTTCCATACAATCAATTGCCAGAGTGTATCTCATAAAACAATGCATAACTCTAAATATTATGTATTTTGATATGTTTCATGGGCCAGTAGCTTTGCATAGGCATATTATATTTAACAAAAAATGCTTCATTAATTTGTAATAATTCATCAAAGTTTTCACCAAAACCCAAAGCTGTTAACTACAGTATCTGACTTTTTTGTTGTACATACAGCAGTGGCGCAGGTGGTGAGCGTGCCGGCTATGATGCGTGCGTTCGAAGGTTCAAGGACGTGTTCAGGGCAGGTTAAGTTTTTTTTTTTTTCTAAATTGAATTTGCCTTAAAATATACGAAAACTTTTTATTATATTTTTTTTTTAATTTATTATATTTGTAATCCAATATTTTTCTGTTTATTATGTTTATGACATCTATCTTGGAGTGAAAAACCCAAATTTTTTGAAAAAATATAAAAAATTATTCCAATTTATCAATATTTACCAATTTATATTTTTTAAGAAATATATCATATTTCATATGCAAAAAGTAAAAACACAGTTTGTAGCTTCTTCAATTTTACACTTACGAAATAATTAGAACTCGCGTTAATTTTCTTAAAGACATCAACTATTTTCTTCCTAAAAATTTTTATTTGTAAAAGAGTCGACATATAACCGAAATCCTTACATATTTAGGCTAATTGGGCCAGTTAAGATATGTGTTTTCAATATTTCCGAGTTGAATTTGACGAAAGAAACCAGAAAACCATTCTATGTGTAAGTTGTAATATTCTCCCGCTAAACGGACTTAAAAAAATCCACAACTAAAGGAAAAATTGAGAAAACAGTCTGTATCACCAAAAAAAAAAAAACACAATTTGGAAACCGGCTAATATTAAGAAGTTAACGGAATCTCAAAATGAACTTTCATTCGTTTCAATCCATATGGCCAATTTTGTTCGATATGGCATCATTCTATGTGACCATCTTATAAATAAAAATGAATGTGTGTCTGTGTGTCTGTGTGTCCTTTATGGGCGTCCAAAGTACTCAACCGATTTTTATGAAATTTTCACAGTATATTCTTGAGATCATAGGTTAAAGCATAAGCTACATTAATTTTTGGAAAAGTGGGCGGTGCCACGCCCCCAGGCTATATAAAACTACAATTCTTCATAACTCTGAACATATTTGGTCTAAATTAATGATTTTTGGATATGTGTGTCCTTTGGTCAAGATTTATGTAATTTTGGAAAAGTGGGCGGTGCCACGCCCACATTTTTTGTGTTTTGTTTGTACTTCAATAATGTCCAAAGTTTATGGTCGATCTCTTTTAAACTTTCAAGATTGGTTCAGAAGATTGTTGTGTACGATTTAGGCTATATCAATTTTTGGAAAAGTAGGCGGTGCCACGCCCCCAGGCTATATAAAATTTAAATTCTTCATAGCTCTGAACATATTTGGTCTAAACTAATGATTTCTGGATATGTGTGTCCTTTGGTCAAGATTTATGTAATTTTGGAAAAGTGGGCGGTGCCACGCCCACATTTTTTGTGTTTTGTTTGTACTTAAATAATGTCCAAAGTTTATGGTCGATCTCTTTTAAACTTTCAAGATTTTTTAAGAAAATTGTTGTGTACGATTTAGGCTATATCAATTTTTGGAAAAGTGGGCGGTGCCACGCCCCCAGGCTATATAAAACTACAATTCTTCATAACTCTGAACATATTTGGTCTAAATTAATGATTTTTGGATATGTGTGTCCTTTGGTCAAGATTTATGTAATTTTGGAAAAGTGGGCGGTGCCACGCCCACATTTTTTGTGTTTTGTTTGTACTTCAATAATGTCCAAAGTTTATGGTCGATCTCTTTTAAACTTTCAAGATTTTTTAAGAAAATTGTTGTGTACGATTTAGGCTCTATCAATTTTTGGAAAAGTAGGCGGTGCCACGCCCCAAGGCTATACAAAATTCAAATTCTTCATAACTCTGAACATATTGGGTCTAAATTAAAGATTTTTGGATATGTGTGTCTTTTAGTCAAGATTTATGTAATTTTGGAAAAGTGGGCGGTGCCACGCCCACATTTTTTGTGTTTTGTTTGTACTTCAATAATGTCCAAAGTTTATGGTCGATCTCTTTTAAACTTTGAAGATTGGTTAAGAAAATTGTTGTGTACGATTTAGGCTATATCAATTTTTGGAAAAGTAGGCGGTGCCACGCCCCCAGGCTATATAAAATTTAAATTCTGCATAGTTCTGAACATATTTGGTCTAAATTAATGATTTCTGGATATGTGTGTGCTTTGGTCAAGATTTATGTAATTTTGGAAAAGTGGGCGGTGCCACGGCCACATTTTTTGTGTTTTGTTTGTACTTCAATAATGTCCAAAGTTTATGGTCGATCTCTTTTAAACTTTCAAGATTGGTTAAGAAAATTGTTGTGTACGATTCAGGCTATATGAATTTTTGGAAAAGTAGCCAGTGCCACGCCCCCAGGCTATATAAAATTTAAATTCTTCATAACTCTGAACATATTAGGTCTAAATTAAAGATTTTTGGATATGTGTGTCCTTTAGTCAAGATGGATATAATTTGGGAAAAGTGGGCGGTCCCACGCCCACATTTTTTGTGTTTTGTTTGTACTTCAATAAGTTCAAAGTTTATGGTCGATCTTCTCTAAATTTCCAGATTGGTTCAGAAGATTGTTGTGCCACGACCCCAGGCTATATAAAATTTAAATCATCATAACTTTGAATAATTTTGGTCTAAACTAATGATTTTTGGATATGTGTGTCCCTTGGTCAAGAATTATATAATTTGGGAAATGTGGGCCGTGCCACGCCCACATTTTTTGTATTCAGTGCTTTGTTTGTACTTCAATAATGTCCAAAGTTTATGGTTGATCTGTTTTAAACTTTTCCAATACGTTAAAATCTTCGTTGGGTACGACATACATAGGCTACATTTGTAAATTCTTTGGAAAAGTGGGCAGTTCCAGGACCACAAGCTAAGTAATATTTCAATTCGTTATATCCCTGAATGTATTTGCTTTAGTGACATTTTAACGTTCTTAAATCTTAATCAAAGCACATAATTTTTTTTGTTTGTTATTGCCGTTCATACATATCCAGAGTATTATAGGTATATATAGGATATAATTAAATAAGTACTAACTATACATCTGCTCAGCAGCGCATAATGGTTTTTGTCATACCCATTGAGTTCAAAAGATCCGTTTTTTGAGTTGGACATCCAAAAAATTTATTTGTTTATACCAAAGGCTTTAAAGCCAGAAACATTGTATATCCTAAAGCACTGCAATAAATGGAATGTTAAAAGTTAAAGAAAAATATTTGAAAATGTATTTCTAGGGAAGTCACTGGTCAAGCAGAACAACGTCTGCTAGTAATCTATATATTAATAGGCTAACATTTTTTCCATACAATCAATTGCCAGAGTGTATCTCATAAAACAATGCATAACTCTAAATATTATGTATTTTGATATGTTTTCATGGGCCAGGAGCTTTGCATAGGCATATTATATTTAATAAAAAATGCTTCATTAATTTGTAATAATTCATCAAAGTTTTCACCAAAACCCAAAGCTGTT